>CM021106.1:102283170-102302178 GCA_007115665.2 Sequoiadendron giganteum
TGGCTTTCACGATAGCGTTTGTGTTGCACCACATTTGATTCCCACCCATTTTACCCTCATAAATGCAAGAAATTTAAAATTTGACAAGTTGGATAGGGTACTTACCGGTGCCCCTATGCCTTCAGGTCGTCAGAATGTGCGCACGTGATATCCACGGTGTGTAGTCATAGGGATCACTATCATCTCTCAGAGCTCTGGTTTGTAGAAAATTCTATATGCAAATGAGAAAATGACATTTGGATTGACCTTTTCAACCTATTTATAGGCTGAAAATTAGGGTTTTGACCTAGTGGGTCCTATTGGAGGCTCATTTGACCACCTTTGACCGACAATTTGGCTATTTTAATGTTCTATGTTTCTAAATAGGATCACAACATCACTTTCCTAGTCATCAATTGAGCTAGTCAGGATATTTTTCAAATTTTTCTGACCTCGCGTCAAAATTCAAAAATTTTCCCGAGGGGGCATAGGCATTCCATACCTCTGTTGGGGCATATTCTGGACTTGTTTTCTTTCCCACAATGCAACAAGCTGCATTATGACAAAGAGGGACAAATGTAGACACCTAAAAATGACTTAGGCTTGCGAACACTATTTTACCACTTTCCATCCTCGCATAATTGTAACATTTGAATTATGTCCCTCACCCACATTCAACTATTAATTAAATAATTCATGATTATTTAATTAATTCATAAACTTTCATTCTTCATGATTATTAAATAAATAAATCTTATTTATTTAATTTAATATGTCACTAATTGTTAAAATCTTCTAATAATTAAATAAAGTCATCAATTTATTTAATTAATCCTTATCATAAATGTCTTCTTGATTATTAAATTAATATATTTTAATATATCTATTTAATGTCACTAATTCCTAAATCCTCTCTTAATTAAATAAATTCATTTATTTATTTAATTAATTAACTACTTCTTCTAAATTAAATAATTATTCTAATTATTTAATTATGGCATGTGACATTTCTATATTTTAAAATAAAACAAATCATTTAAAAATATCTCACATACTTAACTAATTCTTCATTTAGTAATTAATTGCAAAAATCAATTACTAATTACCTTACAAAATCTTCTATTTTGAATTAATTTAATTCAAAAGGGAAATATTCTTCTACAAATCAAGTAATTTCCAAAATTATTGATTCTCTAAAAACTCATCCTTCTGTCTTCTGATTTTTACTAATTTCATCTCCATTATCAAATTCAGTCTGGATTTAATTAATTTAATTAAATCTTATTTACACCTATGGGTATTTTTCCCTAACCCTAATTGAGGTTGCCTTATCGAATCTTGACCTTTGATTCTAGGGTATTCCTCAATCTCTCATCTTGTCCATCCATTCAAGATTGCATTTTCTATAAAATGACAATCTTGATTTCATTTTCGGATCCATGTTCATTTAGAGATTCTTTTACTATAGGCATTCATATTATTCTAAGCTATTATTTATTACTTGCATATTAGAAATTGATTTCTAGTTTGCATAGAATCATAGTAAATCCTTCAAAGGCATTTGTTAAGGCTAGGCATTAGAGAAGTTTGCTCATATAGACAAATCTGAGGGCAATCCATCATTGCAGGAAGGCTTTAGAAGGTACAATGGAAGGAATCATGGAATAGAGAAGATTGGTGAGACCATTCTGTTTTACTTTATTCTCTTTTACATTCTTATGTATTTCATTGTTGATGTTTAAATTAACTTGTAGGTACAATTAACTATTTGAATTCAATCTTGCAGGATTTTTAGATCATTACACGAAGCACACCATAAAGAGGCTTTTTGATTCAGTTAAGCTTGAGCCTAACTATTCCATGGCCACTTGTGGCTTTCCATAAGCCTTATTTGCAAAATTTTAAAACAATCTATCACCTAGGGAGGTCTACAAGGTCTCTAATCATCTTTGTAGCCAAACCCCAATCTTAGCATGTGGTCAACATGACCTTTATGAACAAAAATCAAGTTCTCAAATACGTCTAAGGCACAAATTCAAGGAATGGAAGGAATTTGCTACATGTTATCTAAAACAAGTTGTTAAGTTTTGACCTTCCGATTAACCCTCCTAGATGCACTTTGGGGTGCTCCTACACCATTCTCCCCCTCTGCATAGAATTTAAGGAATATGAGGAGAGATTAGAGATGGGTCAATATCATGCTTCTTGAACTGGGCTTCATCTACCCATGTAGCCTCAGATTCATGCTTGTTCTTCCACTTGACAAGATGCTCCATGTACACTTTGTGTCTTGTAGATTTCTTTACCCTTGACTCCAAGATGTTTTATGCCTGAAGCTTGTCTTGAATAGGTAAGGGTATGTTGCTTACATCTTTGAAGATCTCCTTATTGGTCTGATCCAAGTCAGTGACTGATCCCTTGTATCTAATCAAATTAGCTATATTGAAAACTGGTGAAATTCCCAAATTAGCAGATAACTCCACCTTGTATGCATTCTTCCCATACTTGGATAATATCTTGCATGATCCCACCCTTTTCATCTACAACTTGGTTGATATACCCTTTTTCAATCTTGATTTGGTAAGATGAACCATGACATAATCTCCTATTGCAAATTACAAATCCCTTCTTGACATATCTACCTTGTCTTTCAACTTTTGTGTAGCCTTGGTGACTGTCCTCTTTACCTGCTCCTGAATCTCTTTCATGGTTTGAGTGAAGTCTTCTACATGTCCACTCCTATTCTTCATAGCTCCTAGATCCCTAAGCTCACATATACCCCTTGGCTGCATTCCATGCACAATCTCAAAAGGACTCTTCCCTGTGGTCCGGTTTACACTATCATTATAGGCATACTCATCCTATGAGATTACCATATCCCAAGTCTGTCCATATTCTTTAGTTAGACACCTTAGTAGGTTACCTAGCACCCTATTAACCACCTCTATTTGACCATCAATCTGAGGATGGTAAGCTGATCCAAAAGACAGGTTGGTGCCTAATCTGCTCCATAGAGTCTTCCAAAAGTGACTCATGAATTTAACATCCCTATCTGAAACAATGCTTAAAGGAAATCCATGGATTCTTACAATTTCCTTAAAGAAAAGGTGAGCTATATAGCTAGCATCATGAGTGGTTTTACAAGGAATAAAGTGACTCATCATGCTAAATTTTTCCACCACTACATACACACTATCAAATCCAGTCTTGGTCTTAGGAAGTCCTACCACAAAATCCATGCTCACACACTCCCATGTTCTATTAGGAATGGGTAGGGGTTGATATAGGCCAGAGTTACTAGCTCCTCCCTTAGCTTTCATACACACAACACATTGTTCCACATACCTCCTAACATCTCTTGCCAACTTAGGCCAATAGTAGAACCTTTGCACTATTTCTAATGTCTTACTGATACCAAAATGTCCACTAAGACTACCATTATGCTTTTCTTGAATGAGGTTTTCTCTCATTGACCCTTTTGGAACACATAATTGATTCCATTTAAACAATAATCCACTTTGCAAAGTATACTTTGACTATTGGCTATGAAAATGATTCTCAAAGTTAGAACATACCTTGTAGGCCTCTAAGAAATATTTGTCCTCCCCATAGAGATACTTGAAGCTCTCTATTCCAATGCTCTTGATTTGTACTCTTGGACTGTCAGCAATCTTCTACTCAATGCTTTTGCTACCTTGTTCATTTGTCCCTTCTTGTGCTTGATGGTAAAAGTAAAAGCTTGGATGTACTCCATCCACTTCAAGTGTCTATTGCTCAACT
Source organism: Sequoiadendron giganteum (assembly GCA_007115665.2). Lineage (NCBI taxonomy): Eukaryota > Viridiplantae > Streptophyta > Pinopsida > Cupressales > Cupressaceae > Sequoiadendron > Sequoiadendron giganteum. The sequence goes on from CM021106.1 coordinate 102,286,930, forward strand.
TCTCTTGGGTGTTGATATAACTAAGTGCCTGATTGTCAGTAAATACTACAAACTCCTTGGGTAGAAGGTAATGCCTCCACTTCCTAAGTAACTGAACCAAAGCATAAATTTCTAGATCATAGGTAGAATACTTCTTCTTGGTTTCATTGAGCTTCTCACTGAAGAAAGCTATGGGTCTATCCTCTTGACTAAACACTCCTCCTACTGCCACTCCACTAGCATCACACTCTACAGTAAACAATTTGTCAAAGCTTGGCAATAAGAGAATAGGTTGAGTTGCCACTTCTTGTTTCAGTTTCTCAAATTCTTTCTTAGCCTCTTGAGTCCACACAAACTTAGTTTTCAAACCACCATTGATTGTCTCTAGGATTGGTGCACATATTCCACTAAAGTTTCTTATGAATTTCCTATAAAATTGAGCCAATCCATGGAAACTTCTTACCTCAGTCCCTGTGGTTGGTCTAGGCTAGTTTAGGGTAGCTTCCACCTTGCTTGGATCCATTTTCAGTGATCCTTGAGACACTACAAAACCCAAATATACAAGTTCTTGTTTGAGAAACTCATACTTCTCTAGGTTGATGGCTAGCTTCTCCTCTTGTAATCTTCTAAGAACCAACTCCACATGCTTTAGGTGTTCTTCTACTGTTTTTCTAAATATGAGTATATCATTAAGATATACCACCACAAATAACCCTGTAAAGTCCTTGAGTACTTCATTCATGAGCCTCATGAATATGCTAGGGGCATTAGAGAGGCCAAATGGCATAACTCTCCATTCATACAACCCATCTGTTGTCTTGAATGTTGTTTTCCACTCATCTCCATCCTTGATTCTGATATGATGGTATCCACTCTTGAGATCCAACTTGGTGAAATACTAAGCTCCTCCAAGACAATCCATCAAGTCTTCAATTCTAGGTATAGGGAACCTATACCTGATTGTGATCCTTTTTATTGCTCTAGATTCAGTGCATAATCTCCATTTGCCTCCTTTCTTGGTTGCTAAGACCACTAGTACTGCACATGGGCTGATGCTCTTTCTAATCAAGCCTTGATCCAATAACTCCTACACTTGTCTATCTACCTCTAGATTCTAATCTGGTGTAAGCTTATAAGTTGCTTTGTTAGGAAATGATGCTCCAGGTATGAAGTTAATCTGATGACTAATGGCCCTTTTAGGAGGTAAAGTTGCAAGTGCACCATCATTTACTATGTCCTTATACTTCTCAAGAAAATTATGGACTGCTCCGGGTATGAATGTTTTTTCAGCCTTGTCTTCTTCTTTGGACTGCAACATGATCACATAACCTTCACCCCCTTGATGTAGGTTGTTAAGGAACTCCTTGCCACTACTTAGTAGAACACTTGGTGTCTTTGACTATCCTTCATCTTCTTCTGACAATGGCTACAACTTAAAATTCTTCCCATCCTTTTTAAAAGATATAGTATTCTCCTTCCCATCATACATGCACTTTTGTCATACTGCCATGGTCTACCCAGGAGTAGATGGCATGCATCCATGGGCAATACATCACAAATTAGCTTATCCTTGTACCCTCCAATAGAAAACTCCACCGTTACTTGCTCATTAACAAGAACATTCTGCCCTTTGTTTAACCATGTCACTTTATAGGGGTTGGTGTGGGGTACCTTCTCCAATTTGAGCTTATTTAATGCCTCTTCTAAGATGATGTTGTCTATTGAACCTGAATCTACAATGACCTTGCATAATTTTCCAAGTATCTTGCATCTCACTCTAAATAGAGCTCTTCTTTGTTTTGGTTGTCTGATCAGAACTCTCCTAAACATCAGATTCTCTCCCATTTCAGATTCAATATGACTGATCTTTGGTGATTTAGTGCTCATGGTGTCCTCTTGTGCATATGCCACCCTCTTCTCAGCATTTGATGCCGATGCTTTCTCTGGGCACCTATAAGTTGGATGGCCTACTTGACCACAATGATAACATTTCATGGTAACAAAATATGAATTGCTCCTGCCTACTCCTCTTCTTCTATTTGATCCTCCTTGAGAACCTCTTCCTCTTCCATAACCTCCTCTAGAAGGTGTTTCACCTCCATGCTCTATGAGTTTAGATTCACCTTGGTAGCCACCTCTATGTCCTCTTTGATCTCTTTGATATCTGCCTTTGCCTCTACTCTTAGAAGCCTAATCATGTTTCCTCTTGGTTTTTTCCTCAATCTTGATAGCTAGTTGATAGCATTGATGTACTATCTTAGGACTTAGAAGAGTCATCTCCTCTTGGATGTTCCACTTCAAGCTGTTAAGATACCTAGCCACTTTGAGACTTTCATCTTCTAAGACACTGGACCTCATACAAAGTTTTTGAAACTCCTCAATGTAAGTTTTCACATCTTGGTCTCTTTGCCTCAAGATTTGCCTCTTCTTGTGTAATTGAATCTCATAATCATCTGGTATGTATGCTTCTCTCACTTTTGCCACCATACCTTTCCAAGTTGAAATAAGCCTCTTGCCTTCCTTGTCCCTCTCTGTCTGAATGAATTTCCACCATGTTAAGGAAGATCCTCTCAATCTAGACTTGGCCACCTTCACTTTCTATGCTTCAGTGACTCCATCACATTCAAAATGGTTCTCCATGCCTTCTATCCAATCAAGGACTAGGTCAGCCTCCAATTTCCCACTAAATAGTGGTATACCTTCAAGTGCCTTCCCACTCAAATCTTTCAATGCCTTTAAGAAAGGCTCCTCTCGCAGAACAGGGCCAGGCTTAGAGGTATTATCTTCCTCTGCAACCTCTTCACTCTTTGGTACCCTGCCCTCCAATCTATCACTGACCTCATCGGCCTTGACTTGCACATTGCTCAATGCTTGTTCTAGTTGAGCTAGTCTTTCTCTCAACCTTTTTTTATGCTCCTCCTGCTCTTCAACTTTCTTTTCCAACTCAATGTTTGTCACCATGGTTGTGGAACCACTTGATTCAAGGTCTTACATACAAGTTTCTTCCCCAAATCTTTAACTTTCTCTAATACCAATTTGATAGGGTAGGGTTGGATAGAAAACTCACTGTTCCATGCTCTGGATCCTTGTTTGCAAGATATCCTTGGTGTCTTTCTTCACCAACTAAACCTTTAGGAACTTCCTCATATCTAGGTGCCCCTGGTTCTCCTAGCCAACCCCACTATCATGACAAATCATCTTCCCAAGTCAAACTTGGTGCACTACCTCCTATTCTTCCCTTAGCCCTTAATCTTCCCTCAAGGCCAATTACTCCCAACTCTCAATTTGTTCTTTGCAGGGGTGTAGAGATGTTTCTCCTAGCTTCATTCCATCCTCCTAGGGTTCTTGAAAGTTCACCAAAATCCTTTCTCCCATCACTCTCTGCAAACCTCATCTAGGGTTAAAAAGTCTACTAGCCTTTGAGCCCCAATTAGGCCTCCAATCCCGAGGAAACCGGTTGGTTCTCCAAACTTTTCCAAAGTACCCCAAATCTTTTCTATGGAATCATGGTCATAATACCCATCCCTCAAAGATTCTGGAGGTCTTCATCCTCACCTGACCATACACAGGCCTAACCTTCACCTTAGCAAACTTTAGGTCTTTTTACTATGTTTTTCATACTGTCAAAGGTTTTCTCTCATCAAACAGGTTGATGAGGCTTCCTCCTTCTTAGTAAGCCTTGGAAAGGTATTCACCTACCCTCTCCACGCTATGATCTACCTAGAGATTTCCACCCCTGCACGTTAAGTGCCTTTTGCACTCTGTCTTTCTTAGTCAAGCACTGTCAAGCTTGCCTAAGAGAAGAATTTCTTCATGCCTTCGGGACTCCTATCTACACCTAAACCTAACCTATTTACAACCATGGAGTCTAGACTCATTCCCCAAAATCTCATACACCAGGTACAATGGGAAAGAGAACTAAAACCCCATTCTTGATAGGTTTTCAGTCAGATCAGCAATTCAAAAGGAAACAAAACAATTACTAAACACACCTCCAAATTGAACACACACACAAGCTTAGAGAATAGTACACACCACTAGTTACAACATTTTACAGAGCCATGATCACTCCTGACAACTGAAATTAAGGAAAACACAGAAAAAATTAGTCAATTCTTCATTGTCCTTCTTTTCATTCATGAAGTCTTAAGCATCACAAAAGCTTCCAACCTTGCTCTTAGGTCGAAGCACACCATAAATAGGATTTTTGATTCAGTTAAGCTCGAGCCTAACTTTTCCATGGCCACTTGTGGCTTTCCATAAGCCTTATTTGCAAAATTTTAAAACAATCTATCGCCTAGGGAGGTCTACAAGGTCTTTAATCATCTTTGTAGCGAAACCCCAATCTTAGCAAGTGGTCAACATGACCTTTATGAACACAAACCAAGTTCTCAAATGCCTCTAAGGCACAAATTCAAGGAATGGAAAGAATTTGCTACATGTTATCTAAAACAAGTTGTTAACTTTTGACCTTTTGATTAACCCTCCTAGATGCACTTTGGGGTGCTCCTGCACCATTTTGTTTTTAAATTAATGCTATTAAGTGTGCATTTTATATTTGATTTATGTTTTATGTCATCATGCCTATTTATGGATGAATTTTTTTTTAAGTTGTGTAGGACAGACATATAGGTGTGGGCCCCAATGAGCGTATATTCCATTCCACGTTAAGGCCCACCCTTATGTATCGACTCCTCTCCCCTATATGCTTCTAAATTTCCATCAAGTTTTTCGTATTATTTGTTAGCACCCGCTTCACAAGTGTTTTTTGAATGGATGGACAAAATAATTTTCACAGGAAGAGGTCTACTTATCCTCATTACGAATGTCCTCATGTTTCTGCTCAGCCAAGTAGTACAAAGGGATAAATTTTATTTTAACATTGCTTCATTCCTTCACTCCTCTGATTAATTATCATTTGTTGTAAAGCAAGATTCTTGAGCATCAATTGTAGCGGGGAAAATAATTACACTGACTCTATGATGAATGTGACATGGAGCTCAGATGGTGTTTACATAGATGTTGGAGAGACAACGAATGTTAGTAACTCAAGTATACCATATCACTTGTAGTCTTTGCGCTACTTTCAAAATCCTCTAAACAAATCTTGCTATAGCTTGCCTATAGACATTAATGTCACTTACCTCTTACGCTTGTGGTTTATTTTTGGTAATTATACTAGAATCCAAACATTTCCCAGCTTTAATGTTTCTCTAGAGACAAAAGGCCTGCTTATTCAAAAGACTCAAACCATCCGATCTGTCGAAATCCCACAATTTATTGGAGAAATTATCATCACCAGTTCTAGCAACTTCCTTTATGTTTTCTTGATTCGAACCTCCGACAATAGCGATCCTTTCATGTCTGCAATTGAGTTGAGGAGTCTTTTAGGAAGCCTCTATGAGTCCTAGGTTAAGCCTAGAATAATGTTGAGTTTAATATTAATATATGATCTAGGTGCTCAATCCTCCGACCTCATCAGGTATTTATCTTTTTAAGCAAGCTTATTGGATTACCAATCTTTGTAATAATAGGGATCTTCTTGTATTCACAATCTAGCATTTATAAAAATTATATCTTCACTTTTGTATATACAAAATGATGAAAGATGAAATTATTTTTTTTCTTTTAAATATAGTTATTAATTGATTAAATTCGGATTAAAATAGAATACAAAATTCTTAATTCATAAGATAATTCATTAGATTTAACTTTTTATATTATCAAAATAAAAAATGTTAGACAATTGAAGTAAAAATCTATCACATTTTGAGATTCAAATTACTCATGAATCTTGATTAGGTATCCTCAAGACCGATTCGATCACTTGTGGGATTCAGATAACATGTCTAGTCTATACAAAAATACTCTTATTTGAAAGGCACATTCGAACATAATGGTTTTGAATATTATCACCATATTTTCTCCTATTGTTGTAATGAAGACAACTACAATTGCCAAAATGACCATAAATCGGTTGTGTTTAATGCTTCAGCAACAGAACGCCGTAACTTTAGTTGTAATGTATTTTGTAGAAGTCAAGGCCCTCAATGTTTCAGAGGCAATGAACTTTAATGTCATGGTAAATGAACAAATAGTTCGCTATATTGACTATGCTTTACAAAATCACTCAATTGAGCTACCATTCACATGTTGGTAGAGGCGGGGGTGCTAATAAAAGACAGTTCTAAACAATTATTTGATAGTGTAGATAGACTCAGAAATAACCATAGAGAATGCACTCCAACAACAAAACTAAATAGAGAGAAAAAGATTTAAATATATTCGTTACTTTGCTTCAAAATATAAAAACTCAAAGGATATTATCTATTCTTCAATATAAAATAAAACTAAAGCTATTTGGATAGATGTACAATACATATGGTATTGTTCTCACACCTAGAACATAAAATTTCTACACACCTATAGTTGTAGCTATTAGTGCGCTGCATCTGCTAACATTCCTTTTGTGTTGTTGTTGTCTCAACAAAACATTCCTTCTTTTGTGTTGAACATTCTTCTTGCTGTTGCTACGGTATTTTTTTCAAAAAAAATCTTCTCCTCCTAACTTCAATGAATGCATTCCTTTTTCCTTTTTTATTTTCAGCTCATGAGAATGAGCACTTCTTTCAAATTTCAAATTAACCTACCACATTAATTGTTGCAGGTATTCATTGGCTACATCAAGCTCAAAAATGAGCACACTATTTCCAATTCAAAATATATCTACCATATGAATTTCTGCCAAATATACGTTGGTTGCAAGTTGATAAAAATTCTTCTTATGTGGGGGCTGAGCTGACAGTTTTGTTGACTATAGAATATTAAATATTCTGACACTCCCCCTTAATCTGCAAGTCAGTTGTCACTCTAATGTTTCTTTTCGGAGCTGATCTCTGAAGCTATCCACAATGCCAAGTCTATCTCTTAGGTGTTCAAAATTGTCTCTCGGTAATGCTTTGGTGAAGATGTCGGCAAGTTGCTGCTCAGATCTACAATACTGTAATTATATCTCACCTTCTTCTACCAACTCCCTTATGAAGTGATAATGAATCTCAATGTGTTTGCTTCATCTGTGAAAGACTGGATTCTTCGTCAATGCTATGGAGGACATATTGTCACAATGAATGACTCTATTGTCATCTTCTTGTTGTTGTAAATCTACAAGGATCCTCCTCAACCAAAGAGCTTGACAAACTGTTGCATTTTTTGCTATGTACTCTACTTCTGCTATGTTGAGAGAGACAATTGGCTGCTTCTTTGATGCCCATGATATTGCACCCGATCCCATGTTGAAGATATATCTTGATGTGCTCTTTTTATCATCCACATTTTCTGCCCAATGACTATCTGTGAGACCATCCAACTTGAACTCATTAGATGCTGCATACAAAATTCCATAACTGGTTGTTCCATTAACATACCTCAAAATCCTCTTTCATGCTTGCCAATGTGTATCCTTAGGTTCCTCCATGAACCTAGATATCAAACTTATAGCATGCATCAAATCAGGCCTAGTTGATGTCAAATACATCAAACTTCCAACCATACTTTTGTAGAGGGTTGGTTTCACATCCTTACTATTGCCAATCTTGCGTAGTTTCAGACTTGTTGTTGTTGGTTTCGGGGCAGGTTTGTTGTTTGCCATAGTTAGATTGAGAAATAAAAATGTCATGCATTGTTTGTTGAACTTCTATCCCAAGAAAATACTTCAACAAACCTAGATTCGTCATCTCAAATTCATTTTTCATCACTTCTTTAAATTAGCAATTCTACTATAAGTGTTACCAATAAAAATCAAATCATCTACATACAAAACTGCAATTAAAATGTCACATTGTATTGCTTTGATGTAGAGTGTGGGATTTTTTCTGCTCTTGCTAAACCCATTGCTCAACAAATAGGCATTTATTCTGTTGTACCATGCTCGAGGTGCTTGTTTCAGCCCATAAAGAGCTTTCTAGAGTCTATACAATTTGTTTTCTTGACCCGGGACTTCATATCCAGGTGGCTGCTCCACATATACCTCCTCCTTCAACACTCTATTTAAGAAGGCTGATTTTACATCCATCTGATACACTTTCCACTGATGTTGTGTTGCAACTGCTATGACTCTGTGCACTATTTCCAGCCTTTTAACTAGTGCATATGTCTCATCATAATCAATACCAGGTTGTTATTTGTACCCTTTCACAACTAACCTTGCCTTGTGTCTTTCAATCTTTCCTTCAGTTATACACTTGGTCTTATAGACCCACTTCACTCCAATCACTTGTTTACCCTTGGATAAATCGGTCAAGTCCCATGTTTGATTTCTTTCTATGAAATCCAACTCTTCATCCATGGCCTTACACCACTTCTCTTCTTTCACTACTTCCTCAAAGTGTGTTGGATCACTATAGGAGAATAGTGCAAAATCTAAATTTTCATGAAAATCAGCATACCTTGTGTTGTCATAAATATCCCTTACACTTTTGGTTTTTCTTGGCATCAATGATGCAAGTGTAGGGTCCATGTTTTCTTTTGAGCTATTGCTACTCTAATTCTTGGAGTTGTTGTACTGTTGACTATCGGAGCTACTGCTCTACTGAATTTTGGAGTTGACAAACTGTTGTCTTTGTCCAGAACTGTTGTTCTATTGAACACTACTAGAACTGTTACTGTTCTATTGCACATCACTAGAGTTTCTATTTTCCAATGCTCTACAGTAGTTTCTCTCTAAGCTATTTATTTTTTGAGCTCCCCCAATGTTGCTATCATGTAGAGCTTCTTCATCATCTAAGGTTATTGTAACTAAAATACCCATGGTGTCATCCATTGATCCATCCCATGCTTCATTCTCAATAAAAATAACATCTCTATTTATCACAACCTTCTTGGTGATGGGATTGTACAATTTTTAGGCTTTTGATTCATCACTATAGCCTATGAAGATACATTTCTCTCCTTTGTCATCAAATTGCTGCCTCTTCTCTTTTGGCATGAATGCATATGCCACACACCCAAAAATCCTTATGTGTTCAACACTCCATTTGTTGTTAGTCCATGCCTCTTGTGGAATCCTATCACGGACAACCTTTGTCGGCCATCTATTCAATATATAGAGTGTTGTTGCTACAAATTCTCCCCAAAATATGTGTGACAACGCTTTGGCTTTCAACGTATTTGCTGCCATATCTTGAATGGTCCAATGTTTTCTTTTGGCCACTCCGTTTTGCTATGGAGTATACCTAGTTGTGAATTGTTTGTGAATTACCTCATTCCTACAAAAAATTAGAAATTCATTGGAGATGCACTCTCCCCCTCTATTTTTCCTAAGGGCTTTGATATAGTGACCACTCTCCTTCTCAACTGTTGCCTTAAACCATTTAAACTTCTCAAAGGCTTCCGATTTGTTTTTCAAGAAATAGACCCATATTTTTCTGCTATAGTCATCCATAAAAGTCATGAAATATGTGTTTCCTCCTAATGTGGGGGTTTTCATGGGTCCGCACAAATCTGAGTGCACTAACTCTAGCAGTGATTTTGCTCTCCTAGAATACCTGGATTGAAATGGTTGCCTATGTTTTTTTCCTAAAATGCATGCCTCACACTTCCCATCGGGTTCTATAATAGATGGTACACCCCTAACCATGCCTTTCCTAGATAATAAACTCAAACTTGAAAATCTTAAGTGCCCATACCTTAAGTGCCATAGTTTGGATGGGTCTTTAATGACCATCTTGAAAGAAAACTATTGTTCAACTGCCGACTGCTAAGTGACTGTTGTGAGTGTTGTTGAACAATGTTGTTGCAGACCATCTGTTGTTCTTGTCACATAAATTATGTGTATCTTGAGAGGAAACATTTTGTTTCTCGTCATCTACACTGCAACCATCACTTTCTTGCTACCTCCTCTATCAAATATCTTGCATTCTCCATTCTCCATCAAGATTTTATAGCCATTTTGGACTATTTGTCCAGTGCTCAATAAATTATACTTCCTCTATGCTGTCAGAAACTCCTCTTCCAGAATTACTTCTGCCTCTACCTCTTTGACCTTTACTTCTAATGTTTCTTCCTCTTCCTCGACCTCTTCCATTGGTCTGAGCTTTGAATGCTTTCTCTAGAGAAGGAGCGGATCTATTCAACCACTGCTCATGGGTTTGTAGTGAACCCATCAACTCATTTAAAGTCATTTGAGACAAATCATTTGCCTCTTCAATGGCAACAACTACATAGTCAAACTTGGTATTCAGACTTCTTAGGATTTTCTCAACAATCCTTTTCTTTTCCATTGTTTCTCCATTGATTCACAACTGATTTACTAGGGCTGAAATCTTGGTGTCATAATCTGAAATGGACGCATTATCTTTCATTTGTAGAGTCTCAAAATTTCTTCTTGAGAGCTGCAACTTAGCTAACCTCACTTTGTCAGTCCCTATATAACTATTTTGCAATATATCCCAAGATTTCTTTGCATATTTTGATGTTGCAATACATGGGAAAATAGCCTCACTCAAGACTGCCTCAATCAAAGTAAGGGCTTTTGCATCCTTCATTTGAATATCTTTCAATTGATTATTTTGTGCATTTGAAAGGGCTGCAAATGCATTTGGGTCTTTGATATCATTGAACCCATTTATGACCAACTCCCATAGGTCATTTGCAGCTAAGATGGTTATCATCTTCTTAGCCCATATGTCATAATTATGTCCATCAAAGTTTGGTGGTTGTTGCCAGCCTTTGCTATCACCACCTGCCATATTTCTCAAATTTGAGAAAATAAACTAATGCATAGATAACCTAGGGCTTTACCCAATACACCCACAAATAACAAACTTGACTAGTTGACTGCCCAAAAAAATAGGGCTCTGATACCACTTGTTGGTAGAGGCAGGGGTGCAAATAAAAGACACAAACAGTGCTTTGACAGTATGGACAGACTCATAAATAACCACAGAGAGCACACTCTGATAGTAGAACTAAACAGATAGAAAAATATTTAAATATATTCCTCGCTTTGCTTCAAAATACAAAAACTCAGATGATATTCTTTGTTCTTCAACATAAAATAAAACTAAATCTATTTGGACATATGTCCAATACATATGGTGCTGCTCTCACACCTAGAACATAAAACTACTACACTCCTGTAACTGTAGCTATCAGTGCATTGTGTCTACTAGCATTCCTTCTATGCTACTGTTGTCTCAATAAAACATTCCTTAATCTGTGATTAACATTCTTCTTGCTGCTACCGCAGGACTTTTTTCAGAAAAATTCTTCTCCTCCTAACTTCAACGAATGCATTCCTTTTCCCTTTCTTGTTTTCAGCTCATGAGAGTGAGCTTTTCTTTCAAATTTCAAATTAACCTACCACATTAATTGCTGCAAGTATTCGTTGACTACATCAAGCTCAAAAATGAGTGCAATATTTCAAATTAAAAATATATCTACCATATTAATTTTTGCCAGATATACATTGACTGCAAGTCGATAAAACCATAGACCAACCAACAAAGTCTAGATGTGGTCCTCTAATAAATGTTATTGAGTATTATAAAATAATGGAGAGAAAGCCAAAAACTTATGCAGGAGGTGGTAATATTTGAATATATTCATTTTTTTTATTCAATTTGCAACCATGGTTTCCTCTAACAGAGCCATGAATGTTGTTATTTTGCAGTTATTGTGTTTTTATCAATTAAAAGAGCATTTGGTATCAAAGGTTGGTTATCGAATCCTTTCTTTGGTATTGAATGGACTAGAATCAGATGCAATAAAGGCCTTCCCATGAGAATATTGAATATGTAAGTTCACTTAACGCAGGGACTTGTCTTTTTATGGTTCATCAATTTTTGAGTATATGAACTCCCACAATAGATTATGTAATTGATAATCATGAGTTGTCAATTAGCAATTTTTCGGGGAGGAATCTATCTGGAACTCTGGCACAACAAATCAGCTAGATGACAGAATTGAGAAGCATTTGAGAGCTCCTAATTTAATGGGTTTCCATAGTTCATTATAGAAATGTAATAAGATTTTTTGATTAAACTATATGTCAGTTTTTACATTAAAACATTTTTTTCCAATGATTTTGCTGACTCGTGTGTTTAACAGTTCTCTTTAGAACAACAACTTATCAGGAACATTGCCAAACTTATGTAGCTTGAACAAATTGTAGATAATGTGAGCCGAATTCTGTCACGGATGACTTTTAGTAGTTTCATAATATTTGAGCTCCTATCTACGGTTTCTAATACATTTTTTCCGGCTAATTTAACAGTTTGATTGCAATTTTTAGACGTCTAGAAAATAACTACTTGACATGCATCATCCCAGACTATTTTTCACAATTGAGTAGCTTAGAACAACTGTAAGTTCCATTTCCTTGCACAAGTTTGGAAGTTGATTTACTCTAAGTGACATTGAATCAATTTTTGTATTTGAGTTGTGTGATGTTTTCTACTCCTCCCAGAAATTTACAAAACGATAACTTTGGAGGAGTTGTTCTAGAAGGGCTTTTGAGGAATTGTCTATTGAACCTCAGGTATCTAATACAAATCAAATCAAACTCAGTCAATTTCACAATACATGGGGCAAATGCAAAGATTTTTAGTATTTATAATACTGTTTTAACATTCTTCTTTAGTTATTTCGAGAATCCCCATCTCTATAAGGGTAAAGCTAAATTCCATTCTAAGGTTAATAAAGTTAGGACTGTTGTTAAATCAACTATTGGCATTGCAGTTGTCACCTTAGTAGTAATGATATTGTTTAGTATGTGGCGTAAAAAAAATAACTCAAAGAAACTAAAACAAATGGAGAGTATAATGGCTGATCAAAGTAAGGAATTATATTTGGCTTTCTCTAACCAATAATATATATCTTTCTATATATTTTGTAAATCTATGTGTTCGCTGATTTGAAATATATATTTTTTGTGTGCAAGCTTATGGATTCAATTGTATATATTTTTGATCCAAAAACATACACAGATGAATCTATTAACTTACACACAACTTTATGAACTGTGGAAAAATCATACCAACTATATATTCTTTGTATAAAAGTTGAAGATGACACTATAACTGTACCCAACCCCGTGAAGTATAGTTCATTTAGTCTAGAGGAGATGATGAGAGCTACACAAAATTTGAGCCAAAAAATTGGGGAAGGGGGTTTCGGAAGCATCTATTTTGGTAAATTGGAGGATGGTACATATGTGGCTGTAAAACTTCTCTCATCCTCATCAAAACAAGGAGCAACAGAGTTCTTGAAGGAGGTAATGCCAAAGCCTGTTATCTTTTTCAAATTTGTCTCCTATATTTTAATTTAGTGAAATTAATAGCTAAAAGTAAAAATTTGACATGCTATGCTTTATGTGGTCGATGTGCTTAACTTTGTTTGATAACTAGATCAATCGGCTGTCTCAATTGAATCACAAGAACTTGGTATCCTTGCTTGGTTACTACAATGACTTAAAACAACTTATGCTTGTTTATGCACACAATGCCTATGGATCATTTAAAGACCACCTCTATGGTGAGTTAGTAGATACATATTATTTATGATAAAAATAAAATAGAGTGCAAACCGCTTGATATATTACTGATGATACTTTACAATAGTTAAAAGGAGCCAAATATTAAGGGTTTTTCCCACATAGATTGTTTTTTAAATAGATTAAGCCCTTAATTGGTCTAACTCATCCACTCATAGTCATCTTTATTTTGTAGGTTCCTTGGCCAACTCTTCTACATTGGATTGGAAAACTAGGGTTTGAGTAGCTTTAGATGCAACCGAAGGTATAGTAAAGGGGTAATGTAAATCAGTTACTCGAGAGATTTTGGAATGAATGAGCACTATTGTTAAACAAAATTTCATAAAGCCAATTTATGGATTTCGATTTGAATTTTTCATTTATGTTTTCTACATCGCTTAGCGGAGACAACACAATCTTATATAAAATTTTCATTTTTTCAAATTATTGAAGGACTTGAATACGCACATGTAAGTTGCACACCAAAAATCATTCACAAAGATGTGAAGAGCTCAAATATCATGCTGGACTCCACTGTGTGAGAAAAATTGGTGGATTTTGTGCTTTCAAGAATCATTCGAGATGAAAGTGCATCTCAATGACTATCGCCATAAAAGGAATAGTTGGATACTTAGATTTAGAGTTAGTGTTTTAATCCCTTATACATTTGCAATTTTATATTGCATAGTGCTTACTACGTAGATTTACCCAGCAGTTACAATGTTAAGTAGGTGGTATTTTCCATAGCATGTCAAATTGTGATATTGTTATTAGGAAAAATTCTATGGTTAAGCACATTTGAGTTGGAGTAATGTTGGGATGGGTGATCTCCTGAGAAGGTCCACTGCTTCACCTTGTGAGCATCACCTAAATGTTGGAGTTTCACTCCACTCCTACGTATGTTTCTGGCACTTATCATGCAAACGTACCAACTGGCGTTCCTACTCATGGTTTGGCAGTGTCCATCTGGCTATCACAACCTTTCTCTCTCATGTCGGTGGTCTCTCAGCTTGCCTTCTCACCATCTACCTCATTACCACACTCTAACCACATGGTTCCTATGATAATGCGGTTAACCACTAGTTCAATGCTACCGGTGTCCTGCGGTTACCCTCTTGACTGCATGTGGTGGCGTGGTGACCTTCATCGCTCGTTCATTGGCCCATTTCCTAACCACTTCAATGTTGTTACTGCAGCCACCATAGTCTCTCCTAGACCCTCTACGGTTGGACGATAACCCCTGTGGTACTGCTGGTTGTCCGTTCCCTCACCGTGGTATAGAGTTTATGTTCCTTTCGTAAGTGGTGTTCATCATGTTACCACGAGGAATTTATCTCTCCTCTGCAGTGATGCGGTTTGCTTGTTTTTTGATGGTGGTTGATGTGACATCCAAGTTGGCACTAGTTAACTCGATGGGACAAGTTTTTAATATGACTTAGGACATGTTTTTATAAAAGATTAGAATTTCACAACTTGGCTAAATTTATTAGCCTTTAATATTGTATTATTTTTTGTGGCCGTGGACTTTGTTAAATACTAAAATGTTTGTATTTTGTAAGGTGATGAGTAGAATTTCAATATTGCTCAGCAGTAAAAAAATTTTATATTTTTTGTTTTGTTTATCATTTCATGAAGATATAGAGAATATATCTTTCTGTGTGAAAATATTCATTTGTCTCTACATCTATTCCCACATGTGGTATCAGCGCTAAAGGTCATTTGTAGAGAGTCTGTAAATCATG
>CM021106.1:102302278-102591341 GCA_007115665.2 Sequoiadendron giganteum
TCTAGAGAAAGCATTCAAAGCTCAGACCAATGGAAGAGGTCGAGGAAGAGGAAGAAACATTAGAAGTAAAGGTCAAAGAGGTAGAGGCAGAAGTAATTCTGGAAGAGGAGTTTCTGACAGCATAGAGGAAGTATAATTTATTGAGCACTGGACAAATAGTCCAAAATGGCTATAAAATCTTGATGGAGAATGGAGAATGCAAGATATTTGATAGAGGAGGTAGCAAGAAAGTGATGGTTGCAGTGTAGATGACGAGAAACAAAATGTTTCCTCTCAAGATACACATAATTTATGTGACAAGAACAACAGATGGTCTGCAACAACATTGTTCAACAACACTCACAACAGTCACTTAGCAGTCGGCAGTTGAACAATAGTTTTCTTTCAAGATGGTCATTAAAGACCCATCCAAACTATGGCACTTAAGGTATGGGCACTTAAGATTTTCAAGTTTGAGTTTATTATCTAGGAAAGGCATGGTTAGGGGTGTACCATCTATTATAGAACCCGATGGGAAGTGTGAGGCATGCATTTTAGGAAAAAAACATAGGCAACCATTTCAATCCAGGTATTCTAGGAGAGCAAAATCACTGCTAGAGTTAGTGCACTCAGATTTGTGCGGACCCATGAAAACCCCCACATTAGGAGGAAACACATATTTCATGACTTTTATGGATGACTATAGCAGAAAAATATGGGTCTATTTCTTGAAAAACAAATCGGAAGCCTTTGAGAAGTTTAAATGGTTTAAGGCAACAGTTGAGAAGGAGAGTGGTCACTATATCAAAGCCCTTAGGAAAAATAGAGGGGGAGAGTGCATCTCCAATGAATTTCTAATTTTTTGTAGGAATGAGGTAATTCACAAACAATTCACAACTAGGTATACTCCATAGCAAAACGGAGTGGCCAAAAGAAAACATTGGACCATTCAAGATATGGCAGCAAATACGTTGAAAGCCAAAGCGTTGTCACACATATTTTGGGGAGAATTTGTAGCAACAACACTCTATATATTGAATAGATGGCCGACAAAGGTTGTCCGTGATAGGATTCCACAAGAGGCATGGACTAACAACAAATGGAGTGTTGAACACATAAGGATTTTTGGGTGTGTGGCATATGCATTCATGCCAAAAGAGAAGAGGCAGCAATTTGATGACAAAGGAGAGAAATGTATCTTCATAGGCTATAGTGATGAATCAAAAGCCTAAAAATTGTACAATCCCATCACCAAGAAGGTTGTGATAAATAGAGATGTTATTTTTATTGAGAATGAAGCATGGGATGGATCAATGGATGACACCATGGGTATTTTAGTTACAATAACCTTAGATGATGAAGAAGCTCTACATGATAGCAACATTGGGGGAGCTCAAAAAATAAATAGCTTAGAGAGAAACTACTGTAGAGCATTGGAAAATAGAAACTCTAGTGATGTGCAATAGAACAGTAACAGTTCTAGTAGTGTTCAATAGAACAACAGTTCTGGACAAAGACAACAGTTTGTCAACTCCAAAATTCAGTAGAGCAGTAGCTCCGATAGTCAACAGTACAACAACTCCAAGAATTAGAGTAGCAATAGCTCAAAAGAAAACATGGACCCTACACTTGCATCATTGATGCCAAGAAAAACCAAAAGTGTAAGGGATATTTATGACAACACAAGGTATGCTGATTTTCATGAAAATTTAGATTTTGCACTATTCTCCTATAGTGATCCAACACACTTTGAGGAAGTAGTGAAAGAAGAGAAGTGGTGTAAGGCCATGGATGAAGAGTTGGATTTCATAGAAAGAAATCAAACATGGGACTTGACCGATTTATCCAAGGGTAAACAAGTGATTGGAGTGAAGTGGGTCTATAAGACCAAGTGTATAACTGAAGGAAAGATTGAAAGACACAAGGCAAGGTTAGTTGTGAAAGGGTACAAATAACAACCTGGTATTGATTATGATGAGACATATGCACTAGTTAAAAGGCTGGAAATAGTGCACAGAGTCATAGCAGTTGCAACACAACATCAGTGGAAAGTGTATCAGATGGATGTAAAATCAGCCTTCTTAAATAGAGTGTTGAAGGAGGAGGTATATGTGGAGCAGCCACCTGGATATGAAGTCCCGGGTCAAGAAAACAAATTGTATAGACTCTAGAAAGCTCTTTATGGGCTGAAACAAGCACCTCGAGCATGGTACAACAGAATAAATGCCTATTTGTTGAGCAATGGGTTTAGCAAGAGCAGAAAAAATCCCACACTCTACATCAAAGCAATACAATGTGACATTTTAATTGCAGTTTTGTATGTAGATGATTTGATTTTTATTGGTAACACTTATAGTAGAATTGCTAATTTAAAGAAGTGATGAAAAATGAATTTGAGATGACGAATCTAGGTTTGTTGAAGTATTTTCTTGGGATAGAAGTTCAACAAACAATGCATGACATTTTTATTTCTCAATCTAACTATGGCAAACAACAAACCTGCCCCGAAACCAACAACAACAAGTCTGAAACTACGCAAGATTGGCAATAGTAAGGATGTGAAACCAACCCTCTACAAAAGTATGGTTGGAAGTTTGATGTATTTGACATCAACTAGGCCTGATTTGATGCATGCTATAAGTTTGATATCTAGGTTCATGGAGGAACCTAAGGATACACATTGGCAAGCATGAAAGAGGATTTTGAGGTATGTTAATGGAACAACCAGTTATGGAATTTTGTATGCAGCATCTAATGAGTTCAAGTTGGATGGTCTCACAGATAGTCATTGGGCAGAAAATGTGGATGATAAAAAGAGCACATCAAGATATATCTTCAACATGGGATCGGGTGCAATATCATGGGCATCAAAGAAGCAGCCAATTGTCTCTCTCAACATAGCAGAAGTAGAGTACATAGCAAAAAATGCAACAGTTTGTCAAGCTCTTTGGTTGAGGAGGATCCTTGTAGATTTACAACAACAAGAAGATGACAATAGAGTCATTCATTGTGACAATATGTCCTCCATAGCATTGACGAAGAATCCAGTCTTTCACAGATGAAGCAAACACATTGAGATTCATTATCACTTCATAAGGGAGTTGGTAGAAGAAGGTGAGATATAATTACAGTATTGTAGATCTGAGCAGCAACTTGCCGACATCTTCACCAAAGCATTACCGAGAGACAATTTTGAACACCTAAGAGATAGACTTGGCATTGTGGATAGCTTCAGAGATCAGCTCCGAAAAGAAACATTAGAGTGACAACTGACTTGCAGATTAAGGGGGAGTGTCAGAATATTTAATATTCTATAGTCAACAAAACTGTCAGCTCAGCCCCCACATAAGAAGAATTTTTATCAACTTGCAACCAACGTATATTTGGCAGAAATTCATATGGTAGATATATTTTGAATTGGAAATAGTGTGCTCATTTTTGAGCTTGATGTAGCCAATGAATACCTGCAACAATTAATGTGGTAGGTTAATTTGAAATTTGAAAGAAGTGCTCATTCTCATGAGCTGAAAATAAAAAAGGAAAAAGGAATGCATTCATTGAAGTTAGGAGGAGAAGATTTTTTTTGAAAAAAATACCGTAGCAACAGCAAGAAGAATGTTCAACACAAAAGAAGGAATGTTTTGTTGAGACAACAACAACACAAAAGGAATGTTAGCAGATGCAGCGCACTAATAGCTACAACTATAGGTGTGTAGAAATTTTATGTTCTAGGTGTGAGAACAATACCATATGTATTGTACATCTATCCAAATAGCTTTAGTTTTATTTTATATTGAAGAATAGATAATATCCTTTGAGTTTTTATATTTTGAAGCAAAGTAACGAATATATTTAAATCTTTTTCTCTCTATTTAGTTTTGTTGTTGGAGTGCATTCTCTATGGTTATTTCTGAGTCTATCTACACTATCAAATAATTGTTTAGAACTGTCTTTTATTAGCACCCCCGCCTCTACCAACATGTGAATGGTAGCTCAATTGAGTGATTTTGTAAAGCATAGTCAATATAGCGAACTATTTGTTCATTTACCATGACATTAAAGTTCATTGCCTCTGAAACATTGAGGGCCTTGACTTCTACAAAATACATTACAACTAAAGTTACGGCGTTCTGTTGCTGAAGCATTAAACACAACCGATTTATGGTCATTTTGGCAATTGTAGTTGTCTTCATTACAACAATAGGAGAAAATATGGTGATAATATTCAAAACCATTATGTTCGAATGTGCCTTTCAAATAAGAGTATTTTTGTATAGACTAGACATGTTATCTGAATCCCACAAGTGATCGAATCGGTCTTGAGGATACCTAATCAAGATTCATGAGTAATTTGAATCTCAAAATGTGATAGATTTTTACTTCAATTGTCTAACATTTTTTATTTTGATAATATAAAAAGTTAAATCTAATGAATTATCTTATGAATTAAGAATTTTGTATTCTATTTTAATCCGAATTTAATCAATTAATAACTATATTTAAAAGAAAAAAAATAATTTCATCTTTCATCATTTTGTATATACAAAAGTGAAGATATAATTTTTATAAATGCTAGATTGTGAATACAAGAAGATCCCTATTATTACAAAGATTGGTAATCCAATAAGCTTGCTTAAAAAGATAAATACCTGATGAGGTCGGAGGATTGAGCACCTAGATCATATATTAATATTAAACTCAACATTATTCTAGGCTTAACCTAGGACTCATAGAGGCTTCCTAAAAGACTCCTCAACTCAATTGCAGACATGAAAGGATCGCTATTGTCGGAGGTTCGAATCAAGAAAACATAAAGGAAGTTGCTAGAACTGGTGATGATAATTTCTCCAATAAATTGTGGGATTTCGACAGATCGGATGGTTTGAGTCTTTTGAATAAGCAGGCCTTTTGTCTCTAGAGAAACATTAAAGCTGGGAAATGTTTGGATTCTAGTATAATTACCAAAAATAAACCACAAGCGTAAGAGGTAAGTGACATTAATGTCTATAGGCAAGCTATAGCAAGATTTGTTTAGAGGATTTTGAAAGTAGCGCAAAGACTACAAGTGATATGGTATACTTGAGTTACTAACATTCGTTGTCTCTCCAACATCTATGTAAACACCATCTGAGCTCCATGTCACATTCATCATAGAGTCAGTGTAATTATTTTCCCCGCTACAATTGATGCTCAAGAATCTTGCTTTACAACAAATGATAATTAATCAGAGGAGTGAAGGAATGAAGCAATGTTAAAATAAAATTTATCCCTTTGTACTACTTGGCTGAGCAGAAACATGAGGACATTCGTAATGAGGATAAGTAGACCTCTTCCTGTGAAAATTATTTTGTCCATCCATTCAAAAAACACTTGTGAAGCGGGTGCTAACAAATAATACGAAAAACTTGATGGAAATTTAGAAGCATATAGGGGAGAGGAGTCGATACATAAGGGTGGGCCTTAACGTGGAATGGAATATACGCTCATTGGGGCCCACACCTATATGTCTGTCCTACACAACTTAAAAAAAAATTCATCCATAAATAGGCATGATGACATAAAACATAAATCAAATATAAAATGCACACTTAATAGCATTAATTTAAAAACAAAATGGTGCAGGAGCACCCCAAAGTGCATCTAGGAGGGTTAATCAAAAGGTCAAAAGTTAACAACTTGTTTTAGATAACATGTAGCAAATTCTTTCCATTCCTTGAATTTGTGCCTTAGAGGCATTTGAGAACTTGGTTTGTGTTCATAAAGGTCATGTTGACCACTTGCTAAGATTGGGGTTTCGCTACAAAGATGATTAAAGACCTTGTAGACCTCCCTAGGCGATAGATTGTTTTAAAATTTTGCAAATAAGGCTTATGGAAAGCCACAAGTGGCCATGGAAAAGTTAGGCTCGAGCTTAACTGAATCAAAAATCCTATTTATGGTGTGCTTCGACCTAAGAGCAAGGTTGGAAGCTTTTGTGATGCTTAAGACTTCATGAATGAAAAGAAGGACAATGAAGAATTGACTAATTTTTTCTGTGTTTTCCTTAATTTCAGTTGTCAGGAGTGATCATGGCTCTGTAAAATGTTGTAACTAGTGGTGTGTACTATTCTCTAAGCTTGTGTGTGTGTTCAATTTGGAGGTGTGTTTAGTAATTGTTTTGTTTCCTTTTGAATTGCTGATCTGACTGAAAACCTATCAAGAATGGGGTTTTAGTTCTCTTTCCCATTGTACCTGGTGTATGAGATTTTGGGGAATGAGTCTAGACTCCATGGTTGTAAATAGGTTAGGTTTAGGTGTAGATAGGAGTCCCGAAGGCATGAAGAAATTCTTCTCTTAGGCAAGCTTGACAGTGCTTGACTAAGAAAGACAGAGTGCAAAAGGCACTTAACGTGCAGGGGTGGAAATCTCTAGGTAGATCATAGCGTGGAGAGGGTAGGTGAATACCTTTCCAAGGCTTACTAAGAAGGAGGAAGCCTCATCAACCTGTTTGATGAGAGAAAACCTTTGACAGTATGAAAAACATAGTAAAAAGACCTAAAGTTTGCTAAGGTGAAGGTTAGGCCTGTGTATGGTCAGGTGAGGATGAAGACCTCCAGAATCTTTGAGGGATGGGTATTATGACCATGATTCCATAGAAAAGATTTGGGGTACTTTGGAAAAGTTTGGAGAACCAACCGGTTTCCTCGGGATTGGAGGCCTAATTGGGGCTCAAAGGCTAGTAGACTTTTTAACCCTAGATGAGGTTTGCAGAGAGTGATGGGAGAAAGGATTTTGGTGAACTTTCAAGAACCCTAGGAGGATGGAATGAAGCTAGGAGAAACATCTCTACACCCCTGCAAAGAACAAATTGAGAGTTGGGAGTAATTGGCCTTGAGGGAAGATTAAGGGCTAAGGGAAGAATAGGAGGTAGTGCACCAAGTTTGACTTGGGAAGATGATTTGTCATGATAGTGGGGTTGGCTAGGAGAACCAGGGGCACCTAGATATGAGGAAGTTCCTAAAGGTTTAGTTGGTGAAGAAAGACACCAAGGATATCTTGCAAACAAGGATCCAGAGCATGGAACAGTGAGTTTTCTATCCAACCCTACCCTATCAAATTGGTATTAGAGAAAGTTAAAGATTTGGGGAAGAAACTTGTATGTAAGACCTTGAATCAAGTGGTTCCACAACCATGGTGACAAACATTGAGTTGGAAAAGAAAGTTGAAGAGCAGGAGGAGCATAAAAAAAGGTTGAGAGAAAGACTAGCTCAACTAGAACAAGCATTGAGCAATGTGCAAGTCAAGGCCGATGAGGTCAGTGATAGATTGGAGGGCAGGGTACCAAAGAGTGAAGAGGTTGCAGAGGAAGATAATACCTCTAAGCCTGGCCCTGTTCTGCGAGAGGAGCCTTTCTTAAAGGCATTGAAAGATTTGAGTGGGAAGGCACTTGAAGGTATACCACTATTTAGTGGGAAATTGGAGGCTGACCTAGTCCTTGATTGGATAGAAGGCATGGAGAACCATTTTGAATGTGATGGAGTCACTGAAGCATAGAAAGTGAAGGTGGCCAAGTCTAGATTGAGAGGATCTTCCTTAACATGGTGGAAATTCATTCAGACAGAGAGGGACAAGGAAGGCAAGAGGCTTATTTCAACTTGGAAAGGTATGGTGGCAAAAGTGAGAGAAGCATACATACCAGATGATTATGAGATTCAATTACACAAGAAGAGGCAAATCTTGAGGCAAAGAGACCAAGATGTGAAAACTTACATTGAGGAGTTTCAAAAACTTTGTATGAGGTCCAGTGTCTTAGAAGATGAAAGTCTCAAAGTGGCTAGGTATCTTAACAGCTTGAAGTGGAACATCCAAGAGGAGATGACTCTTCTAAGTCCTAAGATAGTACATCAATGCTATCAACTAGCTATCAAGATTGAGGAAAAAACCAAGAGGAAACATGATTAGGCTTCTAAGAGTAGAGGCAAAGGCAGATATCAAAGAGATCAAAGAGGACATAGAGGTGGCTACCAAGGTGAATCTAAACTCATAGAGCATGGAGGTGAAACACCTTCTAGAGGAGGTTATGGAAGAGGAAGAGGTTCTCAAGGAGGATCAAATAGAAGAAGAGGAGTAGGCAGGAGCAATTCATATTTTGTTACCATGAAATGTTATCATTGTGGTCAAGTAGGCCATCCAACTTATAGGTGCCCAGAGAAAGCATCGGCATCAAATGCTGAGAAGAGGGTGGCATATGCACAAGAGGACACCATGAGCACTAAATCACCAAAGATCAGTCATATTGAATCTGAAATGGGAGAGAATCTGATGTTTAGGAGAGTTCTGATCAGACAACCAAAACAAAGAAGAGCTCTATTTAGAGTGAGATGCAAGATACTTGGAAAATTATGCAAGGTCATTGTAGATTCAGGTTCAATAGACAACATCATCTTAGAAGAGGCATTAAATAAGCTCAAATTGGAGAAGGTACCCCACACCAACCCCTATAAAGTGACATGGTTAAACAAAGGGCAGAATGTTCTTGTTAATGAGCAAGTAACGGTGGAGTTTTCTATTGGAGGGTACAAGGATAAGCTAATTTGTGATGTATTGCCCATGGATGCATGCCATCTACTCCTGGGTAGACCATGGCAGTATGACAAAAGTGCATGTATGATGGGAAGGAGAATACTATATCTTTTAAAAAGGATGGGAAGAATTTTAAGTTGTAGCCATTGTCAGAAGAAGATGAAGGATAGTCAAAGACACCAAGTGTTCTACTAAGTAGTGGCAAGGAGTTCCTTAACAACCTACATCAAGGGGGTGAAGGTTATGTGATCATGTTGCAGTCCAAAGAAGAAGACAAGGCTGAAAAAACATTCATACCCGGAGCAGTCCATAATTTTCTTGAGAAGTATAAGGACATAGTAAATGATGGTGCACTTGCAACTTTACCTCCTAAAAGGGCCATTAGTCATCAGATTAACTTCATACCTGGAGCATCATTTCCTAACAAAGCAACTTATAAGCTTACACCAGATTAGAATCTAGAGGTAGATAGACAAGTGTAGGAGTTATTGGATCAAGGCTTGATTAGAAAGAGCATCAGCCCATGTGCAGTACTAGTGGTCTTAGCAACCAAGAAAGGAGGCAAATGGAGATTATGCACTGAATCTAGAGCAATAAAAAGGATCACAATCAGGTATAGGTTCCCTATACCTAGAATTGAAGACTTGATGGATTGTCTTGGAGGAGCTTAGTATTTCACCAAGTTGGATCTCAAGAGTGGATACCATCATATCAGAATCAAGGATGGAGATGAGTGGAAAACAACATTCAAGACAACAGATGGGTTGTATGAATGGAGAGTTATGCCATTTGGCCTCTCTAATGCCCCTAGCATATTCATGAGGCTCATGAATGAAGTACTCAAGGACTTTACAGGGTTATTTGTGGTGGTATATCTTAATGATATACTCATATTTAGAAAAACAGTAGAAGAACACCTAAAGCATGTGGAGTTGGTTCTTAGAAGATTACAAGAGGAGAAGCTAGCCATCAACCTAGAGAAGTATGAGTTTCTCAAACAAGAACTTGTATATTTGGGTTTTGTAGTGTCTCAAGGATCACTGAAAATGGATCCAAGCAAGGTGGAAGCTACCCTAAACTAGCCTAGACCAACCACAGGGACTGAGGTAAGAAGTTTCCATGGATTGGCTCAATTTTATAGGAAATTCATAAGAAACTTTAGTGGAATATGTGCACCAATCCTAGAGACAATCAATGGTGGTTTGAAAACTAAGTTTGTGTGGACTCAAGAGGCTAAGAAAGAATTTGAGAAACTGAAACAAGAAGTGGCAACTCAACCTATTCTCTTATTGCCAAGCTTTGACAAATTGTTTACTGTAGAGTGTGATGCTAGTGGAGTGGCAGTAGGAGGAGTGTTTAGTCAAGAGGATAGACCCATAGCTTTCTTCAGTGAGAAGCTCAATGAAACCAAGAAGAAGTATTCTACCTATGATCTAGAAATTTATGCTTTGGTTCAGTTACTTAGGAAGTGGAGGCATTACCTTCTACCCAAGGAGTTTGTAGTATTTACTGACAATCAGGCACTTAGTTATATCAACACCCAAGAGAAGTTGAGCAATAGACACTTGAAGTGGATGGAGTACATCCAAGCTTTTACTTTTACCATCAAGCACAAGAAGGGACAAATGAACAAGGTAGCAAAAGCATTGAGTAGAAGATTGCTGACAGTCCAAGAGTACAAATCAAGAGCATTGGAATAGAGAGCTTCAAGTATCTCTATGGGGAGGACAAATATTTCTTAGAGGCCTACAAGGTATGTTCTAACTTTGAGAATCATTTTCATAGCCAATAGTCAAAGTATACTTTGCAAAGTGGATTATTGTTTAAATGGAATCAATTATGTGTTCCAAAAGGGTCAATGAGAGAAAACCTCATTCAAGAAAAGCATAATGGTAGTCTTAGTGGACATTTTGGTATCAGTAAGACATTAGAAATAGTGCAAAGGTTCTACTATTGGCCTAAGTTGGCAAGAGATGTTAGGAGGTATGTGGAACAATGTGTTGTGTGTATGAAAGCTAAGGGAGGAGCTAGTAACTCTGGCCTATATCAACCCCTACCCATTCCTAATAGAACATGGGAGTGTGTGAGCATGGATTTTGTGGTAGGACTTCCTAAGACCAAGACTGGATTTGATAGTGTGTATGTAGTGGTGGAAAAATTTAGCATGATGAGTCACTTTATTCCTTGTAAAACCACTCATGATGCTAGCTATATAGCTCACCTTTTCTTTAAGGAAATTGTAAGAATCCATGGATTTCCTTTAAGCATTGTTTCAGATAGGGATGTTAAATTCATGAGTCACTTTTGGAAGACTCTATGGAGCAGATTAGGCACCAACCTGTCTTTTGGATCAGCTTACCATCCTCAGATTGATGGTCAAATAGAGGTGGTTAATAGGGTGCTAGGTAACCTACTAAGGTGTCTAACTAAAGAATATGGACAGACTTGGGATATGGTAATCTCATAGGATGAGTATGCCTATAATGATAGTGTAAACCGGACCACAGGGAAGAGTCCTTTTGAGATTGTGCATGGAATGCAGCCAAGGGGTATATGTGAGCTTAGGGATCTAGGAGCTATGAAGAATAGGAGTGGACATGTAGAAGACTTCACTCAAACCATGAAAGAGATTCAGGAGCAGGTAAAGAGGACAGTCACCAAGGCTACACAAAAGTTGAAAGACAAGGTAGATATGTCAAGAAGGGATTTGTAATTTGCAATAGGAGATTATGTCATGGTTCATCTTACCAAATCAAGATTGAAAAAGGGTATATCAACCAAGTTGTAGATGAAAAGGGTGGGATCATGCAAGATATTATCCAAGTATGGGAAGAATGCATACAAGGTGGAGTTATCTGCTAATTTGGGAATTTCACCAGTTTTCAATATAGCTAATTTGATTAGATACAAGGGATCAGTCACTGACTTGGATCAGACCAATAAGGAGATCTTCAAAGATGTAAGCAACATACCCTTACCTATTCAAGACAAGCTTCAGGCATAAAACATCTTGGAGTCAAGGGTAAAGAAATCTACAAGACACAAAGTGTACATGGAGCATCTTGTCAAGTGGAAGAACAAGCATGAATCTGAGGCTACATGGGTAGATGAAGCCCAGTTCAAGAAGCATGATATTGACCCATCTCTAATCTCTCCTCATATTCCTTAAATTCTATGCAGAGGGGGAGAATGGTGTAGGAGCACCCCAAAGTGCATCTAGGAGGGTTAATCGGAAGGTCAAAACTTAACAACTTGTTTTAGATAACATGTAGCAAATTCCTTCCATTCCTTGAATTTGTGCCTTAGACGTATTTGAGAACTTGATTTTTGTTCATAAAGGTCATGTTGACCACATGCTAAGATTGGGGTTTGGCTACAAAGATGATTAGAGACCTTGTAGACCTCCCTAGGTGATAGATTGTTTTAAAATTTTGCAAATAAGGCTTATGGAAAGCCACAAGTGGCCATGGAATAGTTAGGCTCAAGCTTAACTGAATCAAAAAGCCTCTTTATGGTGTGCTTCGTGTAATGATCTAAAAATCCTGCAAGATTGAATTCAAATAGTTAATTGTACCTACAAGTTAATTTAAACATCAACAATGAAATACATAAGAATGTAAAAGAGAATAAAGTAAAACAGAATGGTCTCACCAATCTTCTCTATTCCATGATTCCTTCCATTGTACCTTCTAAAGCCTTCCTGCAATGATGGATTGCCCTCAGATTTGTCTATATGAGCAAACTTCTCTAATGCCTAGCCTTAACAAATGCCTTTGAAGGATTTACTATGATTCTATGCAAACTAGAAATCAATTTCTAATATGCAAGTAATAAATAATAGCTTAGAATAATATGAATGCCTATAGTAAAAGAATCTCTAAATGAACATGGATCCGAAAATGAAATCAAGATTGTCATTTTATAGAAAATGCAATCTTGAATGGATGGACAAGATGAGAGATTGAGGAATACCCTAGAATCAAAGGTCAAGATTCGATAAGGCAACCTCAATTAGGGTTAGGGAAAAATACCCATAGGTGTAAATAAGATTTAATTAAATTAATTAAATCCAGACTGAATTTGATAATGGAGATGAAATTAGTAAAAATCAGAAGACAGAAGGATGAGTTTTTAGAGAATCAATAATTTTGGAAATTACTTGATTTGTAGAAGAATATTTCCCTTTTGAATTAAATTAATTCAAAATAGAAGATTTTGTAAGGTAATTAGTAATTGATTTTTGCAATTAATTACTAAATGAAGAATTAGTTAAGTATGTGAGATATTTTTAAATGATTTGTTTTATTTTAAAATATAGAAATGTCACATGCCATAATTAAATAATTAGAATAATTATTTAATTTAGAAGAAGTAGTTAATTAATTAAATAAATAAATGAATTTATTTAATTAAGAGAGGATTTAGGAATTAGTGACATATTAAATAGATATATTAAAATATATTAATTTAATAATCAAGAAGACATTTATGATAAAGATTAATTAAATAAATTGATGACTTTATTTAATTATTAGAAGATTTTAACAATTAGTGACATATTAAATTAAATAAATAAGATTTATTTATTTAATAATCATGAAGAATGAAAGTTTATGAATTAATTAAATAATCATGAATTATTTAATTAATAGTTGAATGTGGGTGAGGGACATAATTCAAATGTTACAATTATGCGAGGATGGAAAGTGGTAAAATAGTGTTCGCAAGCCTAAGTCATTTTTAGGTGTCTACATTTGTCCCTCTTTGTCATAATGCAGCTTGTTGCATTGTGGGAAAGAAAACAAGTCCAGAATATGCCCCAACAGAGGTATGGAATGCCTATGCCCCCTCGGGAAAATTTTTGAATTTTGACGCGAGGTCAGAAAAATTTGAAAAATATCCTGACTAGCTCAATTGATGACTAGGAAAGTGATGTTGTGATCCTATTTAGAAACATAGAACATTAAAATAGCCAAATTGTCGGTCAAAGGTGGTCAAATGAGCCTCCAATAGGACCCACTAGGTCAAAACCCTAATTTTCAGCCTATAAATAGGTTGAAAAGGTCAATCCAAATGTCATTTTCTCATTTGCATATAGAATTTTCTACAAACCAGAGCTCTGAGAGATGATAGTGATCCCTATGACTACACACCGTGGATATCACGTGCGCACATTCTGACGACCTGAAGGCATAGGGGCACCGGTAAGTACCCTATCCAACTTGTCAAATTTTAAATTTCTTGCATTTATGAGGGTAAAATGGGTGGGAATCAAATGTGGTGCAACACAAACGCTATCGTGAAAGCCACAAATGCCTTCACGTTCACCACATTTTCTTGCGTCACGACACAAGTGCGATGGTAGATAGGTCTATCTTGTGCGATTTTGCATTCGCGAGAGTGAACAATGCAATCGCCTTTTTGTGACACATTTGACAACTTTGCAACGCATTTGATAAAGTTGTGATGCACTCGTTGTTAGATCGCGCAATTGATAGATTAAATGATGCATTCAATGTTAGATTGTGCATTTGCTAGTCAAGACGACATATTTGAAAGATTGCAATGCATTTGTCTTGCCCCGAGCTGCAATTGACTAGTTGTGGTGCATTTGTGGTCAACGCGATGCAATTGAAGTTGACCAAAGTTGAATTTTGTTGACTTGTGCTTAGATTAACCTTTCTGTCCCCTTGACTTGCCCATAGTATAAAACTCTATAAAATGCTTCTCAATATGTTCTAATCCTTGGTCTTTCCTTGTGCAGAGTCGGCTTGTGCCTATCTATACTCGGGAGTTCTGGCCAGCTACTTATGCTTTCCAAGATCGTCTCAGCGATAGACAGAGGCAGCGGCTGATGGCCCTATGCCTATATCATGTGACGTATATGCCCGTTATTTAGGAAAATAGAGGTTTTCTTATTGCTCTTTGTGAGAGATGGCATTCAGAGACCTATTTGTTCCACCTGCCTACTGGAGAGGCGACTATCACCTTGGAGGATGTTTATCGCATTCTCCGCATTCCGATCAGTGGAGAGAGGGTGGTCTATGATCCACACCGAGGATGATAGGTCCTGACAGAGAGATATGAGGATACCGATGGTGGGCAGTTAGCTTTGGATGGTTATGAGATCGGCTGGGACATTGTAGCCGACCGATTTCCCTGATTTGATGCCATACTTATGACCCTGATCACTGGATTGTTGATCCTAGAACGTCGTGGTCATGGATTTCCCATTGGATGGGGGAATGTTCTAGTTTGTATGAGGTCATAGGGGACTATTTTTGCTTAGGGGCCCTGCTTGTTGGCCATGTTGTACAAGCAGTTGCACAAGGTAGTTTATCTCCATGGGCATAGCATCAACTGCGGGACGACATTGCTTATGATTTGGGTATGGGAGCGTATTCCCATTTTTCGACCACCAGTATAGATGCAGCAGTTGGGTGATGGGATGCCCTATGTATATTTATATGCAGGATCAGTCGGTCAGACTCGTGTCATCAGATAGACACGATGATCAGATTTGTTTGGAGACCATACAAAGAGTGTGCTCAGTGGGCCGATGAGGACGGGCACCTATCCTTTTGTAGATAGTTTTGATACCTTATTGGTCACACAGTTCAGACCCAGAGGATCATTGAAATGTACCTGCCTCAGTGGGTACTATGGTAGTTTGGGGAGCAACATACTATGCCAGTAGAAATAGCATAGTATGCTCGGTCTTCTAGAGAGACCACGTGGGGGCCGCCTATATCAGTTACAGTAGCAGTGCAGCAGGCTGATGGGTTAGTGGCCATTCCGTGGGTATGGAGAGGGGGTCCAGCAGATGTGGGCACATCAGCCGCGTTTGATACATGGTGGCGGGTTCACAGGCCCATTCCCTTGACAGATCCAAATGGTCCACCACTCATTGATCAGAGATTAGTTATTCTGCAGGTACCAAGGAGAGGTTGTGGTGGCAGAGATGGAGGGAGAGATGGCAGAGGTGCCAGGGGTAGAGATGGAGGCAGAGATGGAGGTCGAGATGGGGGAGACGAAGGTGGAGGAGATGGTGTAGCAAATGGGGGAGGTGGAGGTGGAGGTGGCAGAGATGGGAGGGGTGCAAGGAGGAGGAGGGATGGTGGAGGGCGGATGCAGCCCAGGAGAGTTAGACAGAGAGTAGGTGGAGTACCATTATCACCTAGTCAAGAGGAGGGGGGGGAGAGAGAGTTGGAGGCGAGGGCCAAGGAGGAGGTGGAGGTGGTGGCCGAGGAGGAGAGAGTGGAGGAGAGAGTGGATGTGGATCCACTTGTTGGGGGACATCCTCTCGACACAGATGTGGAGGAGGTTCGGATCGAGTGGGAGAGAGATGAGGAGGATGAGGTGGAGGACTAGGTAGATCAATAGCTACGAGAGCACATGATCTTTGGGGATGATGAGGGTGATAGAATACCCATTTTTCTCACGGATGCCATGGTTGACTAGAGGATTACTAATTTGTAGAGCAGACTAGATGCGGCCTTGTCTTAGAACAAGGCCTTGGTAGCAGAGTTGGAGGTCACTCCAGTTGAGAGGGATCAGGCCATCATTCAGCAATAGGAGTCAGAGTTGTGGGTTCTAGAGTTTGCAGAGTTATGCGCCAGGCCGATAGGAGATATGGCTCGAGTTGGCCAGGGTAGCAAAGAGCAGGGGCTGATACTGGGCATTGTATGAGCAGGTCGTTCCGCTAGATAGACGGGACCCTGGGTTGTCTCGATCTCACAGCAGGACAGGTAGTGGCAATCGAACACACAGCAGCAGGTCACATAGCAGTAGTCATACTAGTGCTAGGGGGTCCACTACATCAGACTAGTCATCGGGCCATAGATCACATAGCTCACATAGGCATTCATCAGGGCATAGCCATAGATCAGATCATGGTTACCAGTTAGAGCACGGTCATAGGTCAATGTCCTCAAGGTAGCAGATAAAGTAGAGCCAGCCTCCCATTACCGATCCCTCAGGATCACAAAGTCAGATGCAGGAGAGGGCACCCATTCAGTTCATTGT
Organism: Sequoiadendron giganteum; assembly: GCA_007115665.2. Taxonomy (NCBI): domain Eukaryota; kingdom Viridiplantae; phylum Streptophyta; class Pinopsida; order Cupressales; family Cupressaceae; genus Sequoiadendron; species Sequoiadendron giganteum. The sequence goes on from CM021106.1 coordinate 102,318,845, forward strand.
TCATCTGATGGATCAGTCATAGTTACCTCACCATTCACCTCCACAAGATGGAGGAGGGCCATCTTAGGACTTGCTTTAGACACATATATATTTTGATATTCGAGCCTGCGAGCTCTAATTTTGGGATATCATTTGACTCTATCTTATGACATAACATTTTTTTTGAGATTATATATGCGATGCAGTTTTGATGTGGCCTATATGATGTAATGTGTTATGGTATTCTATGTTTTTATGAGATGCTTATGTGATGTTTTGATGATGCTATGAGATGTATCTATGCTTATGTTTATGAATGTGATTATGGATGTATGTATGCATTGTGTAATGTTGTGATGATGTAATTCCTATATGTTGATGTAAATGTTTTATTTATGATGCTTATATGTTGATGCAAATGATGGTTTTATGAATGGATGTAAATGATAATGCTTATGCAATGTGAATTGTGGTATTTGATATATGCAAATGTAAATATGAAATGATCATGCTATTATGTATGCAACCTTATTTTTGTATGTCACAGGATATCATCTGAGAACTAGAGAAGAGAAGATGAAGATGGATGTTAGTGTGAAGAAAGATATGCATGTTAGTGCAAAAATAAATAATAATAAAAAAAAATCCTTCAAAAGCTTTGCTATAGTGCTATTCTAGTTGTTGCTCTTTAATCATCATTGGGCAAAAAATGTCATGATGGTCAACAAACACTATGATATGACATAGATCAATAGTGTGCAAGGTCAAACCATCACGTAGATCAACAGTTGTAGACAAAGGATGATCATGACTCATGCAAGGAACACAATTGCCCCTAGTCACTTTATCATCACCAATCACCAGAAAAAACCAACCAATCATGAGACATCGCTGCTTCTCTAAATCCTGATGATATGACATCCTTGAGAAACTAGCCATATGATAGTAAAAATAGACAGTAAAATCATCATACTATGTCGTTGCTTCTCTAAGTTCTGAAGTCAGGACATCGTGGAGAAACTAATAGCAGAGTGATAAGCAGACAAGGATAATCATCATGATATGTCGTGGTTCCTAAGACATAAGGAACTAATATCATGATTATTATCAAAAGACAGAAAAAAGTTTGCCAAGTGTTTGCCAAGTGTTTTAATGTTAGGTGTTGTTTTAAGTGTCAGGCGATATCAAATTCAGGAAGGACATATCTTGAATGATGTTGATATCTAGGAGATCAATTCTCGAAGTTAGGAGAATCCATCAAAATGTCAGATGATGATGATGCTTAGGAAGGACACATCCAAAAGCATAAAGAAGCTGACGAGAGTTGCTCTTTAGAAGGACACATCTGAAGAACAACTCAAAGCTTTGCCATGATAAACCATTTTGATATGATTTTTGACTACATGTCATTGTTGACATGTTGAATTGATTTAAAGTATTAGTGGAACAGATTGTCGATAGATTGATAATTCAAGGTTGACATAAGATTTGATTGATTCAAAGATAGTTTGATTCGAAGATAGCTTGATGTGAGTGAGAATATCATGCCATGAATCCTAATGGACTGACCCAGTGCGGCCTCGGGGGTCCATCGATTGATGGCCTTGCCTACGTCGTGCACTCAGAGACCTTGTAATTCGACACGACCAATGACATTGTCCAAAAGGAAAAAAGTTTGAATCATGATTTTATTTTGACAAACCTAGAAGGACTGACCTAATGTCTCCGGGATTCAAAGATGAATCTTGCCTACGTAGCAAAAGCACATAGACAATGTAGTTCAGACGTGGACAAAAGATTGATAAATGCGATCGAATGAATTGATCAGATTGACTTTGATTTTGGATTTTGACATTGGTTTGGATGTTTTTGTATTTTCTCAGGATGTTTTCTGATTTTTAGATCTTTTTTCAGAACTTTTTCAGATTTTTAGGATTTTTTTCAAGACTTTTTAAGATTTTTAGGATTTTTTTAGGACTTTTCAGAATGCAAAATCATGTGTGGTACCCACTACAGTTACATGATAAAGTTCTTGCCCCCTAAATAGGTCGGGGAATACCCAAGTTCAATGATATGGAGATAGGTAGATGCAAGGTAAAGGCCAGGATATGCAAGGAATGATGTCAACCAGATGTTAACCATGGTCAGAATTGATAGGACTTAGGATGGATGTCATGAATGTGTCAGGCCTTTGTGATTATGACAAATGGGTAAAGATCAATTTGAGTAATAGTAGATGGCGAAGCAATGATTGACTACACATGGTGCCTGTTTGCCAGGTTTTCACCATGGTACCTATCCAAAGCGCCTGTTTGCTAGGTTTTCACTATTGGATGAATTAATTTCTTCTTACTATTTTTGCATTTTTTGATTTTTTTGTGTCACCAAGACGCCTATTTGCCAGGTTTTCATCAAAGGACGATTTTTTTTTATTTTTCAATTTTTATTTTTTTTTGTACTTTGAAGGTTTTTCAACCAAGCTCTCTGATGCTATGTGTAGAACTTTCTCAGGTGTAAGCTATTGATGGGTTTTGTCAGCTATTCTCCATTAGGTGTGGCCAACTGATAAGCTTCGGAACCAAATGCAGAAGTACTGATATAAGGACCAAGCCAATTAGCCTCGAACTTGCCAGGCTTTTCACGGTCTGCTTGATTTCTAGGATTCTGCATGAGAACCAAGTCACTAATTTCGAACTTTCTCACCATGACTCTTTTTTTATAACTTTGGCAGAGACAATTTTGATATGCTTGTAGATGATTTAAGGCATTTTTCCATCTTTCTTGTACCATTTCTAGCTCATGGAGACGAGTATGTCTATACTCTTCATCATCAATCAGTCCTTTCAAAGAAACATGGAGAGAAGGAATTTCGACCTCAATGGGTAATATGGCCTCAGATCCATAGACCAGGGAAAATGGAGTGGCTCTAGTGGGGGTATAGATGCTGGTACGATAGGCCCATAAAGTAGGATTGAGTTGTAGGTGCCAATCTCGGCCAGCGTCATTGACGGTCTTCTTCAGAATGCAGAGAATTGTTTTGTTGGACGCCTCAGCTTGGCCATTACGTTGTGGGTAGTATGGAGTGGAAAAATGGTGTTGGATGTGGAATCGCTCACAGAGTTCATGAACATCCTGATTTTTGAATGGAATGTCATTATTTGTGATGATAGATTGTGGGACACCATACCGGCAGATGATGTAATTGAGAATAAACCTGGATATTTGTTTACCAGTGATGTAAGTGAGAGGAACGGCTTCATTCCACTTAGTGAAATACTCAGTGGCAGTTATTATGAATTTGTGGCCATTTGAAGAGGATGGATGGATCTTACCCATGAGGTTGAGTCCCCATTGTGCAAAAGGCCATGGAGAAGTAATAGGTCTCAATTCTTGTGCAGGTGCTTGAATCAGATCACTATGCACTGGCATTTCTGACATGTTCTAACAAATTGAAGAGCATCTTTTTCTAATGTCGGCCAGTAGTATCCCAGTTTGGTGACTTTCCTAGCTAAGGTTGGACCACTCGAATGAGATCTGCATATACCCTCATGTACTTTTCATAAAGTCATTTGGGCTTCATCAGTGTCGAGACAACGAAGAAGGGTGTTGTCAAAGCCACGGTGGTATAAGGTGTCACTGACGATGGTATGTCTAGCCGCTTTTCAGATAAAGGATTTTCTTTGGTTGTTAGACAGGTTGGGGGGGAGGGTTTGGGATTTAAGATAGTCGTATATGTCTTGATACCAAGGTGAATTGAGACCAACAATCTCGCACACCATTTCAGACTCTGGAATATCATATGCAGGCATCATCAATTGTTCCACTAAGAATTCAAAATTGTGAAACATTCTTAGGGATGTCTAGGAGAGATCCAATGGTAGCCATTGCATCAGCTACTTTATTCTGTGTCCTTGGGATTTGGTCAAATGCAATCATTTTGAAATGCATCAAGAAACTATCTACCATTCTTTTGTAGGGAAGCAATTTCTCATCTTTTGTGTCATATTCATCATTCACTTGATTGATGACTAATTGAGAATCTCCGAATATGAGAAATGTTTGAATTTTCCATTTGATTGCTATCTTGAGGCCTGTGACCAATGCCTCATATTCTGCAATATTATTTGTACAAGGGAAAGAAATCCAAAATGATTTAGGAATTGAATCCCCTTGTGGTGTGATAAATAATATGCCTGCTCCAGATTTGTGCCCAGTGTGGGAACCATCAAAGTATAATTTCCATGGTAGAGCTGGTTCTGCATGAAAAATTGACTCATCAGGAAAATCAGTGATCAACGGATGAGTGGCTTGGATTGGTGCATCAGCTAATTGATCTGCTATGACTTGTCCTTTTATAGCCTTGCACTCTACATATTGTATGTCATATTCACTTAAAATCATGACCCATTTTTCCAAGCATCTTGTCAATGCTGCTCGACTCAGGATATATTTTAATGGGTCAATCTTTGCTACCAGATGTGTTTGATGACTTAGCATATAGTGTCTTAGTTTTTGTGCTATGAAGACAACTGCTAGGCATGCTCTTTCAATAGTTGTGTAATTGAGCTCATATCCAATTAGTGTGTGACTGATATAATATATGGCTCTTTCTTTCTCTTCATGGTCATTCTGTGCCAATAATGCCCCCAGTGCATTTGTTGTTGCAGATACATATAGAATCAATGGTTTTCCCTCAATAGGTGGCATTAACACTGGAGTTGTTAATAAATATTCTTTAATTTTGTCAAAAGCCATGTTGCACTTATCTGTCCATACAAATGGGATGCTTTTGTGGAGTAGATATTGGAATGGTTGACACTTGTCTGCCAACTGTGCGATGAAACCGCAAATAGATTGTAGTCTGCGCTGAAGTGTCTACAACTCGCTGATTCCCTTTGGTGGAGGCATGTCCAGAATTGCTTTTACTTTTGTGGGATCAACTTCAATGCCTCGTCTTGAAACAATCTATCCTAGCAGCTTGCTTGAAGTGACTCCAAAGACACATTTCTTTGGGTTCAATCTAACCTTGTAATCCTCAAGTCGTCTAAAGATTTTGTCTAAGACTTTGAGATGATCTTTTCTTGTCAAATATTTTGCTAATAAGTCATCCACATAATCTTCCATTAGAATGTGCATCATGTCATGGAAGATTGTTGTCATAGCCCTTTGATATGTAGCGCCTGCATTCTTTAGGCCAAAAGGCATGACATTCCAATAGTATGTTCCCCAAGGACAAGTGAATTCTATTTTATGTTGATCTTTTGTTGCAATTCTGATTTTGTTGTAGCTAGAGAAACCATCCATGAGAGATAGCATCTCATAGCCTGCCGTGAGGTCAACAATCATGTCTATGTTTGGTAGGGGGAAGTCATCCTTTGGGAAAGCCTTATTCAAATCTCTAAAATCCATGCAGATACCAATTTTTCCATTCGTCTTGGTAATAGGAACAATGTTTGAAATCCAATCTGCATAATCAATTGACCTTATGAATTCAACATCCAATAACTTTTTTAATTCTGCCTTGACAAGTAATGCAATCTGTGGGTGCATCTTGTGCAACTTTTGTTTGACCGGCCTGATTCCTAGAATTAAAGGAAGATGATGCAGAACTAATTTAGGATCAAGCCCTGGCATGTTAGCATAAGACCATGTGAAGTCAACTTTTCTCTCTGTGAAGAATTGTTTAAATTCAGGTTTTTCTTCATCTGATAATGATGTAGCCAAGAGAATCATTTTGGGATTCTCTGGTGTAGCTATGCTAACTTCTATTGTATCTTCAATGAGCATGGCTGATTTTTCCTGTGTTATGGGGAGAAAGTCCAATCCTCCATCCTTAGGTGCCTCAGAGAGGTTTTCACCATTGGATGCGTCCTTTGTTTTTACTATTTTATTGCCAAGAGGTGCCTTGCAGTTTTCACCTAAAGGCATTTCTTTTTCTCTTTTATTATTTGTACTTTTGTGACTGGAGGATTGCACAGTCTCCCTGAAGTAAGTTGCACAATCAAGATCAATGGAGAACCCCATTTTTTGATCCCCCCATGCAATACCTTCTCTTATTCCAATGAATTCTGTAATTGCCTCGTCATTCTGAAATATGTCCATCACCGGTGGATCTTGTTGGTCTCAGTCGATTAGTTGTGGGTACACAAGGGGGATTCCATCGTCAGTGTTGGTGAAGGATGGGGAGGATGCGAAAAGTGTGCAAATTGATGCCTCAAGTGTAAAGGCAAAGTTATCAATTTCCACTTGCGTGTCCGATGTAATGGATGGTCCATACTCTGAGTCAGATGAATCAAATTCAAAATCATAATATGGGATGAAATTATCAGCATTGTGACTAGTAGTAGGCTTTTCAGAAGCATGGATAATGGGCTCATATAGGTCAGGCTCATGGGTGGGCTCAGTAATGGGGTGGGATGATTCAGGTATTGCCGATGACACTTTATGTTCTTCTGGGTTCCAAGGAATGCTTACCCATGTCTTCTCTTTAGAATGTTGGTCAATAGGGTCAATGTTATATTGTTGGTGGAATCGTTCTTCAAAGGAAGGTTGGTTAGTTTCTAAGAATAGTTCATCAATGGCATAGTCACTGATGGTTTTGTCAGATCCCCATTCCCATTCATTAGAGTCTATTTCAGTTAGGGATTCTTCGCTTGTCTCGACACTTTCTGTTGCCATTATGTCCTTACTTGAAAATTCATAGATACATTGATCATCAGTTTCGAGTTGGTTGAACCCTAGCCCTATGTATCTTGGTCTTGCTATTATAATAATAGGTTCCCTTCTTCCATTGCTATTATTTCCAAGGCCGCTTGTCCCATCAAAACCTTGAGCTTTGCATATATCATATCCTTTGCCATAAAGCTGCAATGGTAGTGGAGATAACTCTGTTGGGTCTTTGTAGATCCAGTTATCCATGTTAATGATGTCTTCATCACCCATATCACCCCACCGTGTAAAAACACTTTTTGGTGGAACGTTGAAAGTTACTTTGAGCTCAATTGCAAAACAAGGTCTACCATAGACTTTAAGTGGCTTCTGTATTGTAGTTATAGAATAAGCCGTATTTAATTTGAATTCCCCATAGCCAAGGTCCTAGATCTGAATATCCTTACATGGGATGGAAGTCGATGGAGATGGTGTGGTAGAAGATGATGGAATGGATGATTTCATGAGTGTCGTTGGGTCAATGTATTTGGATGCGGTGGAAGATGAGGCCTCTCGATTGATGGGTACCTAGTGCTCAGCAGTAGCTCGTAGGTTGGTGCAGTATTGGAATGGATCAGGATTGCCTGGAATAGTGATCTCAGTTCCATCAAAAGGGAATTTGAGGCATTGGTGGTATGTGGATGGAATTGCCTTTAAAGCATGAATCCAAGGGCGACCAAGTAATATATTATAGTGGATATCACGATCCAGGACCTGGCATGTGGTATCTATGATGACTAGTCCCACTTAGAGTGGAATTGTAATAACGCCTTTAGAAGCGCATTCTTCATCATCATATGCTTTGATGATGACGCTTTTGCTAGCATCCACACATGCCTCAGAAAAACCAAGAGCTTTGACCAATTTTAGAGAGAAGATATTCAATCCTACTCCGCCATCTACTAGGACTCGTTGAACCTTATGCTTGTGGATGAAGACTTCAATGTGGAGGGCATCGTTATGTGATGGCTTGGGTGAGGAATAGTCGCTATCTTAAATGGTAATATGGTGAGGTGAATTTAGGTATCTGACCATAGTCTCAAAATGGTTGACATCGATGTTGGTAGGGATGGATGACTCTTGCGGTACTTTATCGAGGATGGCCTTATGCATGGGTGAAATACGGAGTAGTTCAAGAATGGATATTTGAGCAAGTGTTTTATTTAACTGCTCAACAATGTTGAACTCTGGTTTTGGAGTGGATTGTCTAGCGGATGGACTAGGTGTGGTGATCTTTGGTTGATCGATAGAAGGACCCAGGATAGTGACCTTTCCTTTACGTGTAGTTACATTGCATTCTGGAGCTCTTTTAATGTTGATGGTATTAATAGATTCATCTTCATTAGCAACGTGAAGATTGTTAATAATAGTGCCATCAGGATAACTGTATGCAAGATGAGTAGTATTATAAGCTAGATGAATGTGGTTGGCTTGGTTGTTTGTATGCTTGGTGCCAGACGAGGAAGCCTTACCATGATCCTATAGTGGGTTCTTGTGTATGGTATGATCTACGTTGGATGAAAATGATTGACCACCCAACTCAATGGTGTGGTTCTTTATGAGATCTTGCACCAAATTTTGCAATTGGTGATAAGAGGAGGTTTTGTGCCCTTTGGCATGGTGGTAATCATAGAATGAATTGTCATCCCACCATGACGGTTTGAATTGACTAGGGCCATATAGTTTAGGCTCTTCCAGCGTGATTACGATGTTTTGAAGGAGTTTCTTTAAGACAGTTTCTATAGGTTCACCCAACAGGGTGTATGTACACTTTTGGAACTATCGTGGTTGACGCAACTGCCTTTGGTTAGATTGACCATGATTGTTTTGGATAGTGTTGGTAGTTGGTGTCGGTGTAGTTACAGGTGTGTTTTGATTGTGTACTCCTTTGATTGTGAGTACATGACCTATTGCATTGATAGTTTTTGCATCAACTACACCGTCATTTGTGATGTGTTTGTTCTTAACCCAGTATTTGTTTTTGTCATCTGAGCTACTTGGGTTATTATTGGTGGTTGTGTTGATGGTTTTACCACCATATTTCAATTCACCCTTGGCAATCAAGGCTTTTTCCAGTTGAACCCCCTTTTCAACAAGGTCAACAAAAGTGGTGCAACAATGTACTTGTAATCCATACCTTATTAGTCCAAGGAGAGTTTGCACAAACATGGTTACTTTCTCCTTTTTGGGTATTTCTACCAGACATTTGCTTGCTAAGGTTCTCCATCTTTGAAAAAATGGAATGAAAGTCTCTCCTGCATCCTCTTGGGTAATTTTGCATAAGGAGGCGATGTCAATGTCTATGTCGATATTCTAAGCATAGTTTTTGACAAAATTGTTTGCCAGTTCGTCCCAAGTTTTTATTCCCTTAGGCAAGAGTGAGAACCATTCTAGTGTATGACCTCCAAGACTTCTAGAAAAGAGTCTCATGAGATAATTTTGCTCATAATAAATGTCAATACAACTAGTTGTGAATTCCCTTATGTGTTCAAGGGGGTTTGTTTTGCCTTTATACTTAGGAAAATGAGGGACCACATATCCATGAGGAAATGGTGGCATATATAAAGTTGTGTCAAACGGATAAGGACACAAGTCATATGACATGTATGAATTTTTATTGGATTGTTGCAAGGTCTCCACTTGTGTTTGAAGAGCACCGAGTTGGTGAGTGAGTGCTTCTACCATTGGATGGTTGGTAGCATCACCTATGTTGGTGGTGGAGGCGATTTGATTCCCCAAATGTTGTGAGATGTGTTGATTGGGAATGGGTTGCCTGCGAGAAAAATGATTGCTATGATTAGGCAGTTGTTGGGATTGAGTATTTTGATGAGGGATGTGCTACTGTGTATGGACTTGAGAAGCATAAGTGGGAATATGATATCCTGCCATATTAGACTAGATTTGAGGACCTTGCTGGTTTTGACCTTGTTGATTGCCAAATGGAGTGAAGAATGGGGTGCCTTGTTGATTTTGAGCTTGTTGATGCCCAAATGGAGTATATGATTGTGTGCCTTGATTGCCTTTCCCAAAAATATTATGACCTTGAGAAGTGTTGGTGTTTTGGGTCATAGGAATGCTGGTATTGACTTGTGATGAAGTGGATTGGGTGCTTTGGATGAAAAATCTTCGTTTATTTCTCCCAAATGGGTTAGATGAGTTGGTTGCAATGGCACTTGAAGAACCTAATAGTAGGTTTGCTGATGTGCTCATGGAACTAGATGTAGTTCCAAAGAGGTTTGATGTGGTTGCCCCCATGGTTTGTGAAGGAATGGTGGATGTTTGTTGGGGGATGGATTGTGATGTGGTGTTGGTTTGAGGAGATGATCCCCCAATAGATGTTGTGTTGGTGTGAGAAGATGATCCCCCAATAGATGTTGTGTTGGTTGTGGTGGTAGTGTGACCAAGGGAGGTAGCATTGATTATGTTGATGATGTTTTGTGAAGAAGCTCCCATGGAGGAATTGTAGATGATGGACTGGGAGAAGTTGGTCTAAGAGTGTTAATATCAAATCCCTTTGGTAACTTAGCCCCTTGGTCAAGGAGCATAGCTAGGAATCTAGACGAGACACTTAGGACGATTTCCTCCACAAAAGAGGCTACTTCTGGGTTTTGAGCAGCACCTTGTATGTCTTCTTCAAAGACATCCCCATTTTCATCCCATGGGATAAATTGTTCAAAAAGATGTGATGGAGATGAAGGAATGTTCATCTCACTAAAAGGATTGACTGCAGAATTTCCCATGTCAAAACAAGGGTTGTTCATGGTATTGGCAAATGAGTTCATGCCAGTTGTGAACTCAAGAAAAAAGTTGTTTTGTCCAAAGGAATCCATTATTTTTTTCTTTTTCTGTAGTCTAGTTTCAACCATACAAAGTTTTGCTCAACTTGGGATGATGGAAAAAATAAAATATGAGATTATTGTTTTTGGTTTTGTGGATTTTCAAAATGATGTTATGAAAAAGACTTGTGGATGCAAGTGGTGTGACACTAGATGGAGATGCTAAAATGATATGCAATAAGTGATCCTAAGATGTACTTACTAGTGAGAGATCTAAAGAGAACAAACTTGGACAAACAATGTTCTTGCAATGATTCAACTTTTTGGAAAGCCAATGGACCATGGAAGGACTATAATTAGGACAAAGTGAAATTTCCACACTAGACTATTGAGGGGGAAATAATTCACCAAAGGATTGACAAAATGACAAAGGTAATTGGGTCCAATGATAACCTATTGCTGAATGCAAAGTTTGGACAATGAATGGTAAGAGTCAACTCCTACAATCTGCAAAAGTGAGTGCTTAAGGAAGTGGTGAAACTATTAATTCAATCTAATGAAAGTGACCTATTATGAGCCTAAAATGGTATCTAAGTATGCAATTGTTTGGATGGAAAGTTGAGCAAGTCAGAGTTTGGTTCGGATTGTGATAGTGAAGAAATATTTGATTGACTTGTAGATAGGTTGTGAACTTTATGTTTTGATAGTAAAAAAATGTTTGAAAATTCTGGCAAATGCATTGCAACAGAGCAAATGCGGCTCACTGAATCGAATGCGGTTCATGAAGTGTCAAATGTGACATAGTGTTGCGAATGCGGGTTTATGTCTGGCAAATGTGACTTAGTTAACCGAATGTGGCTCGTTGGTTGCAAATGCGGCTCTATAACTATTGATTGCATCTTGATAGAGCGAATGTGGCTCCTGATGGCTTAGATGCGGCTCATCAGAGCAAATGTGATTTTCCAGATGTCAAATGTGGTGTAGCAGAGCGCTTGCATCGCAATATGAAGTTTTAGGGAAAAACCCGAACACAGTTTGTAGTTTCTGACCAGTTTTTTGTGATTCCAATTTGTGATTTTGTAATTTGTTTGAAGATTTTTAAAAATTCTTGGCAAACACAGAAATCAGAAAATGTGAAATACTTATTCAAACAGACTCACTCTTAAAAGTCAAGTGGGTCATCCTCGCAATCACAGCCCACATCTTAAAATCACGTTGACTCACATAGCCTTGTCACCCCCTAGAGGGTGCCCATGTTTTTTTCTTTTCCAGGTGCATACTCAAGGTGACGGAAGTGGATACCGAATCCCTTGAGCAAACAATCCGTGGTGATTATATGGTGAGTGTCTTGGGGGGAGATTCTTCCCTCCCCTTGCACCGTGATTGAAAGGATGTCTAGTTACTGACACGGCTAGCTACTACACTATGTTCTTAGTAAGTCATTTTGTTTAGTGTGACAATGGATATACTCCCTCGAGAGACCTGCCAACCTTTAGAACAAAGGTTTTTGGGATGGTTATCCTGTCAACTACTGTCAAGTTGGATTTTCATCAACAACCTGCTTTTGATTATAGTGGGTTGGAGACCTTGGCTTTAGGTGTTCCCACTTAGGTCGTTCCTGTAGGGTGAGTACTTTTTCCCACTACAGCAAGCCTTCTAAGGGTTGTATGAAAATAATAAATGCATAAGTATGAAAGAAAAGATAGGTCTGGGTTTTTGATCACCCAGTAAAGGGGAGAGCATATGCCTACTATCCAAAACACACAAAGCAATTGTTCAATTTTAAACCCACAACAAAATATTTTCTAATCTAAGTGAAGATGTTGCTTCACATAGACATGGTGTTCATTTTAATTTAACAACAATTTGTGTGGTGACTATCCTAGATTGATAAATTCCAAATTTTTTAAAAAAAATGCCTACCCTAGGATTGATAAACTCAAACCTTAAGTGTGTCTATCCTAGGATTGGTTCATTTTACCCTTAAAGAAAAAAAAAAAAACAAAAAAAAAGGAATACTGGCCACGGTCACGTCGGATCTAGTTTACAATAAACAAGAAGAAATAAAACTAAAAAAATTGTGTTTTTACTAGTCATTTGCGGCGTGAAGTTTTGAATGCGGCTCATCAAATGCATCGCATCAGATGTGGCTTTCTGAGTATCGAATGCAGCGCATCAAAGCATTTGCATCCCATGCGAATGCGAATGCAGCGCAACAAAGCGTTTGCATCGCAGTATCTGTCAAATGCGGCTTTTCGTACCCTGAACCTGCAAAAAAAAAGTATGACACCTGCAAAAAAGGACATGTTGGAATGTCGGGTTCACCAATGTAATGATCTAAAAATCCTGCAAGATTGAATTCAAACAGTTAATTGTACCTACAAGTTAGTTTAAACATCAACAATGAAATACATAAGAATGTAAAAGAGAATAAAGTAAAATGGAATGGTCTCACCAATCTTCTCTATTCCATGATTCCTTCCATTGTACCTTCTCAAGCCTTGCTGCAATGATGGATTTCCGTCAGATTTGTCTATATGAGCAAACTTCTCTAATGCCTAGCCTTAACAAATGCCTTTGAAGGATTTACTATGATTCTATGCAAACTAGAAATCAATTTCTAATATGTAAGTAATAAATAATAGCCTAGAATAATATGAATGCCTATAGTAAAAGTATCTCTAAATGAACATGGATCCGAAAATGAAATCAAGATTGTCATTTTATAGAAAATGCAATCTTGAATGGATGGACAAGATGAGAGATTGAGGAATACCCTAGAATCAAAGGTCAAGATTCGATAAGGCAACCTCAATTAGGGTTAGGGCAAAATACCCATAGGTGTAAATAAGATTTAATTAAATTAATTAAATCCAGACTAAATGTGACAGTGGAGATGAAATTAGTAAAAATCAGAAGATAGGAGGATGAGCTTTTAGAAAATCAATAATTTTGGAAATTACTTGATTTGTAGAAGAATATTTCCCTTTTGAATTAAATTAATTCAAAATAGAAGATTTTGTGAGGTAATTAGTAATTGATTTTTACAATTAATTACTAAATGAAGAATCAGTTAAGTATGTGAGATATTTTTAAATGATTTGTTTTATTTTAAAATATAGAAATGTCACATGCCATTATTAAATAATTAGAATAATTATTTAATTTAGAAGAAGTAGTTGATTAATTAAATAAATAAATGAATTTATTTAATTAAGAGAGGATTTAGGAATTAGTGACATATTAAATAGATATATTAAAATATAGAAATGTCACATGCCATTATTAAATAATTAGAATAATTATTTAATTTAGAAGAAGTAGTTAATTAATTAAATAAATAAATGAATTTATTTAATTAAGAGAGGATTTAGGAATTAGTGACATATTAAATAGATATATTAAAATATATTAATTTAATAATCAAGAAGACATTTATGATAAAGATTAATTAAATAAATTGATGACTTTATTTAATTATTAGAAGATTTTAACAATTAGTGACATATTAAATTAAATAAATAAGATTTATTTATTTAATAATCATGAAGAATGAAAGTTTATGAATTAATTAAATAATCATGAATTATTTAATTAATAGTTGAATGTGGGTTAGGGACATAATTCAAATGTTACAATTATGCTAGGATGGAAAGTGGTAAAATAGTGTTCGCAGGCCTAAGTCATTTTTAGGTGTCTACACTTCGACCTGAGGGCAAGGTTGGAAGATTTTCTAATGCTTAAGACTTCATGAATGAAAAGAAGGATAGTGAAGAATTGACTAATTTTTTCTATGTTTTCCTTAGTTTCAGTGGTTAGGAGTGATCATGGCTCTGTAAAATGTTGTAACTAGTGGTGTGTACTATTCTCTAAGCTTGTGTGGTAGTAATTGTTTTGTTTCCTTTTGAATTGTTGATCTGACTGACAACCTGTCAAGAATGGGGTTTTAGTTCTCTTTCCCACTGTACCTAGTGTACGGGCTTTTGGGGAATGAGGCTAGACTCCATGGTTGTAAATAGGTTAGGTTTAGGTGTAGATAGGAGTCTCAGAGGCATGAAGAAAGTCTTCTCCTAGGCAAGCTTGACAGTGCCCGACTAGGAAAGACAGAGTGCAAAAGGCACTTAACATGCAGGGGTGGCAATCTCCAGGTAAAGCACGGTGTGGAGAGGGTAGGTGAATACCGTGCCAAGGCTTACTAAGAAGGAGGAAGCCTCATCAACCTGTTTGATGAGAGAAAACCTTTAAAATTATGAAAAACACAGTAAAAAGACCTAAAGTTTGTTAAGGTGAAGGTTAGGCCTGTGTACGATCAAGTGAGGATGAGGACCTCCAGAATATTTGAGGGATGGGTATTAGGACCATGATTCCATAGAAAAGATTTAGGGTGGTTTGGAAAATTTTGGAGAACCAACCGGTTTCCTCAGGATTGGAGGCCTAATTGGGGCTCAAAGGCTAGTAGCCTTTTTAACCCTAGATGAGGGTTTAGAGAGAGCAATGGAAGAAAGGATTTTGGTGAAATTTCAAGAACCCTAGGAGGATGGTGTGAAGCTAGGAGAAACATCTATACACCTGTGAAAAGAACAAATTAAGAGTTGGGAGTAATTTGCCTTTAGGGAAGATTAAGGGCTAAGGGAAGAATAGGAGGTAGTGCACCAAGTTTGACTTGGGAAGCTAATTTTTCATGAGAGTGGGGTTGGCCAGGAGAACTAGGGGCACCTAGATATGAGGAAGGTCCTAAAGGTTTAGTTGGTTAAGAAATACACCAAGGAGATCTTGTAAACAAGGATCAAGAGCATGGAACAGTGAGTGTTCCATCCAACTCCACCCTATCACAAAACAAGTACACGTTGGTAGCTAGACATGCTGAAGTGTATCCAACTTGTATATGACATATAACAAGTAGCATTCAAACATGGAATTTAAACAGCCTAAACATTAACACATGCACTGTTCCCCACAAGCTGGTAAAACCAACTTTTGCACCAATGCAATCATCACTTTCACATTAATCACAACTAAACAACATAAACAAGGTGTCAAGTTGAAAACTTTGAAACCCATTTGACCCATCTTTGACCGACTGGAAAAACCATTACAATAATTTTTCCCATCATAGCATAACCAAACCAACATGCAAATGCATTCACCTATCCCGTCTACCATGAGATCTACAGCACGTATCAACTTGAATCTGTCCCATCTTGCCAAATAGGGTGCACATGTATTGGAGCCAAACACAAATATCTCACTTGCATCCATTTAACATTCTTGTAAGGTTGTCATTATTCAAAACAAAAACATGGAAACAATTTCAAACAATCCACCAAACCAATCAAGTCAAGAATTAATGGCTGAAATCAATCAAATCTCCAATTCATATGAAACAAAATTCAAATTCAAAATAGGGTAGTGATTTATTTCACCACACCAAACAACCATCAATCAAATTCAAATAATTCCCAATTCAAATAGACATTAAAACCAACAAAATTGAATGAGTAAACATCAAGGGGAGGCAATAGCTCAGATTCAAGTGCACCAATATCCATATTGTACTAGGTTTTCCTTTTCACACTTTTTCTTCATTACAACCATTACTATTTTCCATTTCTAAGCTCTATATTGATCTTCATTACAACCATTACAGTCATAGGTTCTTGTTTATGTTTCCCTAGGGTTAATCATGCAAATATTACAGTCATAGGTGTTTCTTTATGTATCAGTAGAGTTTATATTGCAAATATTGCAGTCATAGGTTAGCATATGTGTTCCATAGGGTTTATAATGCAAATATTACAGTCATGGTTTACCATTTGAAGCTTTCCCTTGGGTTTATTTTCCAAATAATACAGTCATTTGTTAGCATATACATTCCCTAGGGTTTATATTACAAATATTACAATCATGGGTTAGCATATGTGTTCCATAGGGTTTATAATGCAAATATTACAATCATAGTTTACCATTTAAAGCTTTCCCTAAGGTTTATTTTCCAAATAATATAGTCATTCATTAGCATATACATTCCCTAGGGTTTATATTGCAAATATTGCAATCACAATTTACCATTCATGTTTCCCAAAGGTTTATATTACAAATGTTATAGTCATAGTTTACCATTTTGGTTTCCCTAGGGTTTATATTGCAAATATTACAACCATAGTTTACCATCTTTGTTTCCCTAGGGTTTGTATTGAAAATGTTATAGTCATAGTTTAGCCTTTCTGTTTCAGTAGGGTTTAAATTGAAAATATTAAACTCATAGTTTAACATTTTTTTTTTATAGGTTCTGCATTATCATTCACTCTGCTTATTGTAGTCTCACATCATAGTCTCATAGATTCTACATTATCATTTATATGGTAAATATTGGTCATGGTTTACCATTTTTGTTTCATAGGTCCTACATTATCATTCACTCTGATTATATTATTCTCATAGGTTTTGCATTATCATTCACTCTAGTTATATTATTCTCATAGGATTTGTATTATCATTCACTCTAGTTATCTTATTCTCATAGCTTCTACATTTTCATTCACTATGGATATCTTATTCTCATAGGTTTTGCATTATCAGCTAAAGTTTCTATTTTAAGAAGGTTTTTTTTTCATCATTTTCATATGTTTTTGCTTCATCAATCGACAAATATTTATGCCTATTAATGAGTTCATCATAGACAATATATGTGAGATTTGTTAAACTCTTACTTTTTTTCATTCGTAAGATTTTTGTTGTTCAATCAAGAGTGTGGTTCTCACTTTGTGGCACATGAGAATGTTAATGTTCTAAACACTTAAGAGATATGAGATGTTCTTAAACTCTAACTCCATTGCAGAGTTTGTAATTTTGTGCTTCTTACTCCTCTACTTCCTTATGTCACTCACTCCAGAATAGATGTAACTCTTTAAACTGCTTCAAAAGATAATCTCAATTGAAATGCAATAAACTAAAAATATAAAACATACACAAAAAAATAATCTTTTGTTCAAGCATCACTCTCTTCATACATATAAATATAGCTATTAAAGCATTTGTTTTTCATAATTTACCATTTATCTTTGCTAGGTTATGCATTATCGTTGACTCTGGTTATCATATTCTCATATGTTCTGCATCACAAACTAATTATGCTTTTGTTCAAGCATCACAACACTCTCTTCATACATATATAGATAATTTTTTAATCATTTGTATTTCATAGTTTACCATTTATATTTCATAGGTTATGCCTTATCATTGACTCTTCTTATCATATTCTCATATGTTCTGCATTACAAAGTAATTTTTTTTTTGTTCAAGCATCATTGTTTTGATTCTAATTATTTTGTGTAGATGGCCAAGGGCAATGCAGCGATGACCCATACTGGGAACAAAAAAACGAAAAGAGCCATGATAAGGTTGCCTGTCAAGAAACGAGGATACAAATTACCCCCAGAAATAGATCATGTTGCACAAGTAGATGAGGTTTTTACTCCTCAAATACCATAGATTGAGGTTACTACACCTTAAATACCATAGAAGGTAAAACAAATACAAAATTTGTAATCTAAGGATGACATGAAAAGGGCACTCTATAACATTGAAGAGAATGCCGATAAGTGGGGCTTCCAAAAAGTGGTCAATCCTAGTAGCCACACTATCCAAATGGCTAGGGGGTCTAACAACAACTTCCAAGAAAGGTCCACCAACAGTCCTCACCAAAGAGGAAGAAAATATTATTGTGGAATGGTGTGAGCAAATTGTTGATATTGGTCATGGTCTTGAGATAGTAAATCTTAAGTCTGAGGTTGCTCAAATATGTTAAAATAGGCCAAACCCTTTCGCCAATGGCTTCCTAGGTAAGTCCTAGTGGACAAGCTTCAAACAAAAACATCCTCAACTCGCATTACGAACTGCTGAAGGCCTAGACAAATATATGGAATTCAATCTTAGAGTTGATGTTGTAGATGCATTCTACAAAACACTGTCTGTAACATACAAAGGCATGCTATATGATCTTGATCACATATGGAATTGTGATAAAACTAGCATCCAATCAGGCGAAAATGGGTCCATGAAGGTGCTTGCAAGCAAAGGTATAAAGAATGTCTCATACATTATCCCAAAGAGCTATGAATGGATAACCATTCTATGTTGTGTCAATGTTGATGAGAAAAGCATTCCAGGATTCTACTTGTTCAAGGGGAGTGTGAACATAGATAATTACATCATAGATTGTGAGCCAGGTGCTTGCATGGCAGCCCAGCCACATGCATGGATGACCAGAGAATTATTCATACATTGGTTGACCCACTTCAAAACCTTGATTCCAGGTAGTGTCTTACCCACCAATAGGGTCTTTCTGATCTTTGACGGCCACGAAAACCATGTATCACTCAAAACCATCCAGGAAGTAAGAGAAATCAGTGTAGATTTGTTAACATTTCCATCACACACATCACATAAGCTACAACCATTGGATGTGAGCGTGTTTGCACTTTTCAAAGCTTACTTCAAATAAAAACATGTATATTTTTTGTCAAGGTTTCCAAACATTGAAGTCAGGAGGAGATAACTTGTAATGTTAGACAAAAAAGCAATGAAATTAGCTTTTTCAGTTGAAAACATCAAAGCTAGGTTTAAAAGGATTGGTATATGGCCGTTGAATCTTGATGCACTTGTCAATGACATGTGTCCCAATGAGACATTTGTGGTCACCGAGGATGCTAACACAGTTGAAAACATTCTCAGCCTTTATGGACTTGGTGTGCCAAGTGATGATGTCATAGTATTGTAGTCCACTCTTCCAGATGGACACATGCAACCTGCAATAGATGCACAAAAATCACCTCATACCTGTCCTACTAAATAGGTTGCACAAGTGGCGGTTAATGAACACACCCCTCCCATGGTGGATAGGGTCATTGATCAATTAAAAAAAAAAAAAGATCTTCCATCACAACGAAGCCAACCATCCTAGTTGGTTGAGGGAGAAATGATCTTGGGCATTGATTTGGAAGTCCTAGAACAACAAGATACCTATTCTTTTTCATCACCACCACTAGAAATTGACCTTTCTCAAGTTGTGAATTACTATGCTCCTTCTTGCAATTTAGATTTACAAGGCAATGCAGATGTACCACAGGGATCACAAGTAGTTGAGGAGGTCATTGGCACACAGTCAGATGGGACACAAGAAACACAAAAATTTCTTCACATCAACAAGTTCCTCAAGTTTCCTATGCACACTGTCAGTCAAATGAAATCCAAAGTAGGTGCAATTAGAATCAGTAGACAGTCTCAATTGTTGACAAAATATGACTACGTGAAGTTGTTAATGGAGAAAGAGAAAAGGAAGAAAGAGGTGGGGGAGATAAAAATAAGAAATAGACAACAAAATGGAGAGAAAAGGGTAGCAAGAATTATGCTAGTGGAGTTGAAGGAGAATGCAAAAATTGAGGACATATAATGAAAAGAAAAAGAGCAATAGAAATTACAACAGAAAAAGGATAGAGATGCAAAAAAGGAGCAAGAGAGGCTTCGCAAGGAACAAGACCGGAAGGAAAAAGAGATTGAGGAGGCATAGATGTCTTTATAGAGAAAGAGGAGGTTAAGGAACACTTATAATCCATTGTCTCAAAGTAATGGAGTCTTTTGTGATATTCTCAACATTAATATCCCTCAATTCTCCACAACAATGAATTATTGTAGCCTCTCAATCTGACGTTAGGGGCAGTCAATATCCATATCAATTTGGTACTCGCGATGTATAGATGTGTTCACCATTGTCTCCAAAACATGTCACTTGCACCCAATTTACCACTTCAAGTCCCACTCATGTATGCAACAATCCTTGTCAATTGGAAGGGGATGAGAACATGGCAATTGACACCTAGCCAGCCAAGATCTTTTTCACAATAGCAGCAGCTAGATTACAAATGCTAGTTTCATAGACTTTAGAAGTATTGATATGTACAAATGCACGAAAATTGTGGATAGTTGTAATTTTTGGATAAGTACAGAATGACCATTATTGTTTTGTTTTGTGAAGTAATCTGATCAAATTCAAAAAATTATTGTATGTAATTTGCAATGTGTGTGATTGTTTTGATTTGCAATGTATGCTTCTTCATTGACAATTTTAAGTATATGAAAATTAAAAATGCATCGTTATTGTTTTGATTTGCAATTTATTATGATCATACTATAATGTGTCACTATTTTCATTTCAAATGTTCACTTCTTCATTGACATTTTGTCATTTTCTATTCCTTTTCCAATTATTTTGCCATGTGGAAGGTCAAAATTTGTCCAGGACTGTAAAAAAATGGAAAAAAGACTCGTCAACCGATATAGAGGCACCTCAGGTGCCACTACCTACGTGGCTCTGCGTCCAAAGGTGACAGTCTTGCCACTTCAAATTCTCCCATTCTGCCGCACTAAGAATCCACTACACCGCATTTATCTCTCACTGCCACTTCCTATTCCTATCGACTCTCGAATGTAAATGTTGTCACCTCTCCTAAGCTCCTTGCCATCCCGCAATTTTATTCCAACCAACCTATACATATACATATGAATATACATATACATATACATATAAATATATGTATATACATATGTATATACATATCCATATACATATGCATATGTATATGCATACAAATACATATACACATATACATATCTATATACATATACATATTTATATGCATATACATATCTATATACATATACATATGTATATGCATATACATATGCATATGCATAGATATACATATACATATACATATATGTATGTATATACATATCTATATACATATACATCTGTATATGTATGTATACTATACACATATACATACATATTTTCCAAGGCAACTTGCATTGAATTCTCCCTAGTGCCTCACTCTTCTCGTCAAATTTTTAGCCTTTCATTCTAGAAAGCTGACATTATTTCTTCACTTGCAAGCAACTACCTGCTTGGTTCATTGTCTACAACCTTAAAACATTTACCACAACCTCCGACACTCAGAGACAGGTTCGTATTTGGGTAAAAGCCAATTAAGAGATAGGTACACATCAAAATCTGAATGTTTCCAGCAGCTCCACTTCCACCATGCAAACAACGAATTGGTTCCTTGCCACCATGAATGAGCTCCATATACATATACATATGTATATACAATATACATATACATATATAGATATACATATGCATATGTATATATATATGCATATGTATATGTATATACATATGCATATCTATATAGATATGTATATGTATATGCATACATATACATATCTATATACATATACATGTGTATATGTATGCATATGTATACACATTTACATATACATTCCAATATACATACACATACACATACACATATCCATATTCGTATACTATTAATTCGTGCAACTATTCTATCTTTTTTAGGTGTCATTGATGAATTTGGGGGTGTTTAATTTTTCATAGGTGATGCTTCATCTTCAATTCAATGTAAATGAATGTATATATATTATTCTGTTGTGATTCAATTCATTCATGGAAATGAATTCATGTAAGCAATGCTGCAATTTTTCATTTTAGTAACAAATAATATAGTTGGTTGTTTTGATGTCATTCATAAACCTAGGGTTGTTCTTTCTTTTCATAGGTTCTACATGTAAACAATTCTATTTACATATGCACATATACATACATATATGTATATGTAAATATATATACATGTATACAAAAATATACACAAATGTACATAAATATAAATATATATACATATACACATACAAATACACATACACATACACATATACATATACATAACATTGTATGTTGTTTCCATACCATAGATAAATTTGGGGTTATTCAATTTTTCAAATGAATGCATATAAGCAATGTTGCAATTTGTCATTACAATAACAAATAATATTGTTGGTTGTTTCAATGCCATAGATAAATTTGGGGTTCTCTTTTTCATAGGTTGTACATGTAAGAAAATCTATATACATACACATTCACTTCCACATCCACACATGTATATACATAAAACATAGACGTACAAATTTACATATAGGTTCGACTTCATCAATTCAATCAATTAAGCAATAGAGATATGTTATATGGAGACTTGATTTTATGAACGCTCATTTGATGGCAATCTATGTTGAATGGATCCACAACTCCATTCGAATTGTGAGGTGTTACATAGGTAACCATGACAAGACTTCACAAAACCAAGTCCCCTAAGCCATTCAAATACAAAGCTAAAATATTTGCATGATTCAATTGATGCACCCTAACCTATTAAAAAGATAACACCTCCAAATGGATCAAAACACCTACAAAATAGAACACACTTGCAGTTAATCAAAGGAACCTAAAATTGATATAATTGTTGCAGGCCTGATTTGATGAAGGATAACCTATTTAAAAGATAACCCCCCAAAAATAATTGAATAGTAGAGCTTCATGTTCAAACCATGAAAATAATTGTAAATTCTAACCATACAAATATTAAACACAATTTGCAGTGTCAAATTATGTGTAATCGTTACAAGATGTAATGGTTTAGGGAGACTTGATTTTGTGAACACTCGTTTGATGGCAACCTATGTTGCACGGGTTCACAACTCCATTCGAATTGTGAAGTGTTGCATAGGTAACCATGACAAGCCTTCACAAAACCAAGTCCCTTAAGTCATTCAAATACAAAGCTATGCTAATCTATGTGAAGTGTTGTATAGGCAACCATGAAAGGCCTTGGGAAAACTAGGTCCCCTAAATATATGTTGTAAGAAAGCTTTAGTGCTCAATATTCATCTATGGTAATACATGTGAATACTTGAAGGATTTCATGGCTATTTGAATTGTGAATTATTTGAATCTGATTGATGGTTGTTTGGTGAATGTGATTGATTTTGGCCATTAATTATTTAGTAGATTATTTTGGTGTATTTTTTGCAATCATTTCCATTATTTTGTATTTAACAATGGGTGTCTTATAGCTTGTAAAAATGTCCAAGCATATGGAATTTTGGAGTTCATCACTACTACGTTCGCACCGTACTTGGCGAGATGGGACAGATTGGTGTTGATATGTGTTGTAGGTTTCATGATTGATTAGATAGGTGGATGTATTTGCTTGCTAGTTTGGTTACACTATGATGGGAAACATGCTTGTAATTGGTTTGGCAGTCTCTCAAAGATGGGTGAGATGGGTTTGAATTGTGTAGTTGTCATTAATGTGAAAGTGGCTCCTACATTGGTGCAACAGTTGGGTTTACCAGTTTATGGAGAAGAGTGCATGTGTTAATGTTTGGGGTGTTTAAATTCCATGTTGAAATGGTACTTTCTATATGTCAGATACAATTTGGATACACTTCATCATGTTTGGTTGCCTCTATGTAGTTGTTTTGTTTTGAAATGAATGTTATGAAGTGTGCATTTTAAATCTGATTTATGTTTGATGTCATCGTGGCTATTTATGGATGAATTATTTGTTAAGTTGTGGAGGACTGGTGTATAGGTGCACATCATATAAAGTTGACACCCTGAAATTAATCAATGGCACATACAAAAGATACAATTGTTACAGGTCTGAATTTATGAAGCATACACATAGACATAGACATATACATAGACATAAGTGAATTAAACACAATTGTAGAAAATTATAAGAAGGGGCAGCGAGTGATAAATGAAATGCATTGGATTGTTAGGGTGGCTGACTGAGAGAAGTAGGCATGGAAAGATTCTCCACTTAAGACCTCTTCACACATCTATACACACACATTTACATATAGACATACACATTCACACATACACATTTACATATACAAATACATACACATAGAAATAGACATAGACATAAAGATAGACATAGACATAGACATACACATACACATACACATACACATACACATACACATACACATACACATACACATACACATAGAAATACACATTCACATACACATACACATACACATACACATACACATACAAATACACATTTACATGCACAAAGACATAGACACATAGACATAGACATACACACGGACATAGACATAGACATACACATAGACATAGACATAGAAATACACATACACATACACATACACATACACATACACATACACACACACACATTTCCATCATTGTGAAAAAAAAATGAGAAGTTGCTAGAATGAGAGGTTGTAAAGTTGACAAGTGTACAAGGCATTACGAGCATTGGATGCAAGTTGGCTCAAAAAATATGCAGGATGTCATGAAATTAGTATATGTTTATGTATATGTGTATGTATATTTATATGTGTATGTATATACACATACACATATACATAAATATATAGGTCCATATTCATATACATATACATATGTATATACATATACATAAACATAAACATATATATATGAATATGAATATATCTATACATATGCATATATATATAAGTAAGATGCAAAGACCTTAAGCATATACAAGTTGGATACACTTTATCATGTTTGGCTGCCAACATGTAACTGTTTTATTTCAAAATAATTCAATTATGTGTGCATTTAATATCTGATATACATATACATATATCTATCTATATATCTGTGTATATGTCTATACATATGCATATACATATATATATATATATAAATGAGTAAATGTGCATTTAATATATACATTTCTATGTATATGTCTGTGTATATGTTTATGTCTATGTGTACATGTTGATGAAGCAAAACCTAAAAAAAATAGAACACCCCCATATATTTCCAAGACACAAAAATAAGGCACAATAATTGGATAACTGATATAATGGAAAATAGTCTATGTCAAAGATAACACCCCCAAAATAACCAATGTCACCAAAGAAAAGATAGTAACACTTGCATTGTAGATTTATTGAAGTAGCACATGTTCATTCTATTTATATGGGTTTTTTTTATAAATGTTATTGGTCCATGTGGCCTGCCATGTGGACTGTGTGATTTTGGGTGCATACATATTGGCTCCTCTCCCCTACGTAATCAAGCAGATCCTATGAAAAAAAAAGACCCCCAAATTTTTATAATGCAAACAAAAAAAGCTTCAATAATTGCATGTCTGAATTGATGAATCCTAATAATTGGGAAATATAACACCCCCAATTTAATGAAAGTCACCTAAAGAAAATAGCAATAATGAATGAATGAAGTGGCATTTATGAAAAATCTAAATCCCCAATTTTATCAATGGCCCGTAGAAATGGTAGTCAACAACATTAATTGAATCTTGAACATTAACCCATGACTGTAATGGTTGTAATGAAGAACAATATAAAGCTTATGAATGGAAAACAATAATATTATAACAATTATCACATATGTATATGATTGAATTGATGGAGCATAACCCAGAATAAATAACACCGACATATTTGTCTATGGCACATAAACAACTTCAATTTATTAAGTGACTGAAAAGATGAAGCAAAACCTAAAAAAATACTAACCCACAATTTTTTTTTGGTTAATGAAACAAAGAACACAACCTAACTCAATGATAATGAGCTATGATAATATGATAGAAAAATTCAATGATAATGCAGAACCTATGAGAATATGAAAATCAAAATCAATGATAATGCAAAACCTATGAGAAAACAATAAATAGAGCAAATGATAATGCATAACCTGTGAGATTATAATAAGTAGAGTGAATGATAATGCAGAACATATGAAACATAAATTCTAAACTATGAGTGTAATATTTGCAATATAAATAACACCAACATATTTATCTATGGCACAAAAACAACATAAATTTTTTAAGTGACTGAAAAGATGAAGCAAAACCTAAAAAAAGATTAACCCACATGATTTTTTTTTGTTAAAGAAAGAACTTATCACTTTTCCTAGTGGCCTTCATTCTATCAATGCAAATCTACTTCAGATGCCCTAAATATTGAAATAGATATGATGTAATATAAGCTAGACAATTATTTTAGTTTTTCTTCCCCTTTGACATCAAATAGGCTTTTTGTTTTATATAGTTAGGATATTGTTTTCACTATGTACCTGAGCTGGAGGATTATTTGGTTTATTTTGATAATGAATTTTAGGTGAGAATAAGAGATTTGATGAGACTATAATTGAGACATGTTATAATGTTTAATCTAAATTGGGATACCCAAGGCATGAATAAGGATGAGTCTAATTCAATGGATAAAATATACTTCGATCATGTATAAATGATTTTCATTCTTGCTATCAATTTGAATAGTAAGAATGTTAAACACACATAGATGGGAGAACAATAGTTGCACTAAAGAGGAAAAAATGAATGGATACTAAAAGGTTAATGTACAAATAATATTCTATGGTAGTAGGGACAACAAGAAGTGAAAAACAAGGACAAACAAGTTAAATGCATCCTTCCCCTTCTTGCACAATATTGACATCAAATAATCTGCAAACTAGTGGAAGTGAAGAACCCCTTAAGACATATCTGGATAGTACTTGTGAATAGTATCCAAAATAAAAATGAGGAAGGGTAAAGGAAATAAAACATTAGATGTTGTCCTAAAGGAGGGAAGTAGAAAAGTAGCAGTTGACATATCATCATCTCCTTCACAAGTGAGCAACTCTTCTTCACCCAATCATTTTACATGAAATCTACCACCTCCTCATTCATCCCAAAATACTAATGCATAATGCATAACTTGTGATATTACGATAAGAAGAGTGAATGATAATAAAAAATATATGAAACATAAATGCTAAACTATGAGTGTAATATTTACAATATAAATAACACCAACATATTTATCTATGGCACATAAACAACATAAATTTTTTAAGTGATTGAAAAGATGAAGAAAAACCTTAAAAAAGATTAACCCACATGTTTTTTTTTGGTTAATGAAATAGAGAACACAACCTAACTCAATGATAATTTAGAACATATGAGAATACAATAAGAAAAGTGAATGATAATGCAGAACCTATGAGATTATGATAAGCAGAGTCAATGATAATGCAGAACGTATGGGAATACGATAAACATAGTGAATGATAATGCAAAACCTATGAGAAAATGATAATCAGAGTGAATGATAATGTAGAGCCTATGAGATAATGAGTAGTGGAGTCAATGACAATGAAACATATATGAGAATACGATAAGTAGAGTGAATGATAATGCAGAACATATGATAAAACAATAAGAAAAGTGAAAGATAATGCAAAACCTGTGAGATTATGCTAAGGAGAGTCAATAATAATGCAAAACCTATGAGAATATGATATGAAAAGTCAATAAAAATGCACAACCTATGAGAATAGGATAACCAAAGTCAATGATAATGGAGAACCTATGAGAAAGAATAGGATAAGCAAAGTATATGATAATGCAAAACCTACGAAACAAAAATGGTAAAACTATGACTATAAAATTTGCAAAATAAACCCTAGGGATACATAAATGCTAGACTATGCATGCTATATTTTCAAAATAAACCCTACCGAAAGAGAAATGCCAAAATATGAGCGTAATATTTGCAATATAAACCCTATAGAGCAAAACCCATATAAAGATAAATACAACTTCATCTATGGTATGGAAACAAGGAACATTATTATTATTGAAAGAAGAAAACAACCCCAAAAATTTCAATGGCGGGGAAACAACCAACCTCATTTTTATCTATTATATAAATAGAGTGATGCTTGAACAGAAGATTAATTTCCAAAGATTTAGTGTGTTTATGAACACAAATAGGATAGTGTTCATAAACACTAACCTTCAACTAAATAAACGAAATCTACAACACAAAAAAACCAATAAAACAAACCAAAATTGCAAACCAAACACAAACAAAAGAATAATGTTGAGCCTTAGTGAGCAAGCTCACTTGGGTTGAACATGCGATGAACCCCTTCGTTGCTTGTGGTGACCTTCATGGCGAAGAGGAACTCATTCATGACGGCAAGGAACCCGTTTGATGCTTGCATGGTGTAAGTGGAGCCACTGGTGACATTTGATAACTAGCATCTACCCATATCTATATCGGCTTCTACCTAAAAATGATATGGTCTCTGAGCATCACAGGTTGTGGTGAGACGATAAAGGTTGCAGATGATGAAACGAGCAGGTACCGGTCTGCAAGTGAAGAAGGAATGTTTACTTGCTAGAATGAAAGGCTAAAAACATGGTGACAAGAGCGAGGCACTAGGAGAATTCAATGTAGTTATGCTTGGAATAAATGCAGGGTGGTGTGGAGCTTAGGAGAGGTGACAACATTTACACTCGATAGTCAATAGGAATAGGAAGTGGGGGTGAGTGATAAATGTGATGTAGTGGATTGTTAGGGTAGTAGACTAGGAGAAGTTGATGTGGCAAGCTTGTCACCTTCGGACATCGAGCCATGCAGGTAGTGGCACCCAAGGTGCATCTGTATTGGTCGATGGGTCTTTTTCTATTTTTTTACAGTCGTGGACAAATTTCAACCTTCCACTTGGGAAATATTTAAAAATATTTAAAAATTAAAAAAAAAAATTATTGTTTAATTTGTGTTTTTGCATAATGGAGGTTTTTTTAAAATGTTATTGGTCCACGTGTTCTGCCAATAGGGCTGAGTGATTTTAGGTGTGTACGTATCAGATCCTCTCCCCTACCATGTTTATGGAAACTCACACTTGTGTGGGCAAGCGACATAGAACTTTGCGTTTGAATAGACTGCCTCTCAACGTTTCCATATTCAATAGTCTGGCTCGTGTGTGTTAATGACACCTTTTTTTCCAGCATTCTTCTCGATTTGTGACCCCACTCGGATGGTACAACAGTAACCGACACCAAATTCTAGGTACATTAATTTGGATTATTTTACAATGTGTAATATTAAAATTAATTTGATAGGGGTTCCATAATTAATGGCTCATAAGGTACAACACTTGTTGAAGGTTTTGCAAATGGGGTTGCAAGCTAAGAAATTTTAACCTTGGAAAACTATGTGGTTAAACGCCCTTGAGTTGAAGTAGTACTAGGATGGGTGACCTCCTAGGAAAGCCCAATGCTTCACCTCTAAGCATCACCTAGATGCAATGAGTGTTAAGCGGAACATGCATTATCATGAGAGATGGGTTCTTGTGAACCACTACTCATGAAACATGGGTCAATGAGTTTGACTCATAAAACTACATGATTTAATCCTAATAGAAATATTGAATAAAATTAATTTATATAATTGTTTTTGATAAAAGGGGTAAAACAGGTTTTACAGGGACCCAAAACCACAAAGTTTACAAGACAGTAAAACGAGCACCAAAGTTCCACAAAAAAAAAAAAGCTACCCGAGAAAACTAGCAGCACCAAAACAAAAAGGACTAGGAGGGTCAGGAAAGAAGGGATAGCAGAGAAAGCACATAGGAAACCCCAGCAACTATTTCAGAGATCTAAGGACAGACTCTATCTCAACCTCCATATCCTACATTTCTTTAACCCCCTGTTTAAAGGTTTGAACCATTTTCGGAGTAAGGAGGGCCTTTCACTTCAAGTTGGCATGGGTTCTTCTGGAGATGTCAGCTTCCGTGTCCTAGCTTTTATTTCTAGCATCTTCAAGATCTACCACTACAGACCCCTGCTGGGCTTTGTCAAGCTTTTCCATCATCGCATTAATAATAATAGCATTATGTCTTGCAATGTTGTAGTTTTGTTCAGTGACAGTTCTAATGTTATTCCTTAAGCTCTCAACATCAATGTCCATGTTCCTATTACTATGATCCAGTTCTTTCTTTTCCATCTCCGCAATCTTAGCACCCATTTCATCAATCTTACTATGCAGGGCCCAGTTTTTTATTTTCAGCTCATTGATTTCAGAGAAAGTCCAATCTAGGAGTTTGGAATGAGACTCAGAATTGGTTTTAGCAAGGTTAAGATAATCAAGAGAGGGCTCTTTACCAGTGTTAATAGGGGAATTATCATCAATGTGAATGTCCGGCAAAGGGTCAGCATAGCGCTTAGAAATATTGGTGTCAAAATCCTCCGACTCAGAGGATTCTTCAGAGTAAGAAACAAGGCTTTTAGCCTGGGTTTTTTTACCAATAGAGCTAATCTTAGGAGGAGGGCAGTCAGGCATAGGCTCAACACGGATTTTACCTGACTCCCTGGAAGGGCCAGCAACTTTACTAATAGGGCTAGGGTTTGGAAAAAACTCCGAGCCACTGGGCTCTGTATCATCACTATCGGACTCTAGATTGGTTTCCAAAATAGTAGGAACGGGCACATGAAGATGTTCCACAATAAGCCTAATTAACCTAGTGTGAAGAATGGGAAATCTTTTGGGGTTTTTCTTATTGTCCTCCAAACTTTTCTTCAAGGAGCAGTAAAGATAATAGGGGATAGAGACCCTTACCTTGTGCTAGAAATGGTTGAGAAGAGCAAAGTGGTAGCCATAGACTTTAGTAAAATGCCCGTCCACAGTAATGTACTCCATGATGACCTGAAGAACCTTTCTCCATATAATTTTTATGGAGTCAACATCAAAGTAGCTATTAGCAATTTTGACCAAGCTTTGCTTTTCCTTATCCGTTTTGGGAAATCTGGTAACAACTTCATCATAAAAAGCCCTGTCCCTAAAACACTTCTTCCCGTCAGTGGGTAATCCCGTGACATCAGCAATGAGATTTTCGTTGAGCTCCACATTCCTGCCAAATAGGGTCAAATTACCATCATGCCAATTTTTGGCGAAAAGATCCGTTGCCTCTTTGTCAGAGCCATGAAGCTTCTCTAGGAAAGGAATCAACCCTCCACTTTTGATCTTGTTCCAGACCTTGGCATTTTTAGTATGAATTTCGTAGTTGTCTGGCTCAGTTCGCTTTCTATCTCCTCCCATATCGGTCGACACAATGAGGTAGGTCCAAGCACAAGCCTTTCTAAAATTAGCCCCGCCAAATCTTAGAACCCACAAAGCATGCAGAGTAATCTTGCAATTTACTCCTCCGGGCTCGGTCCCATGCAATCTAGTGATTGTGATGTGATAGATCCAGCCTGTCCTCTTTGAAGGGATAACACGTCACCTTTCCATGTGATTTATCATAATTTAATAGGGCACAGACATTAAGATTTAGATCGCTCTTATTTAGCCAAGTACACACTTCTTTACTCTTAACTCCTTCATCGGCAAAAAAGTCTATCACCGCATTAGCTTCTCTATAAGCGTGTAATATTTTAACTTTTTCAAACTTGGCCAAATTCAGTTTGGCTTCATCAATCCATGAGCTGATGGTCCACGAGGGTGGGGACTTGCCACATAGGTATTCAATTATGTTTTTAGAGTCTCCTTCAAGCCATAAATTTTTAATTTTAAGACTTTGGGCTAAATTTATGATATGGTAAGTGCCAGCCGCCTCCACCAGGTGATTAGTTTGAGAGCCAAGAGGTGAGGCAATCGCACCAATGAAGTTTCCATTAGAATCCCTTAAAACTCCACCACAACCCGTAGCCCCCGGATTACCTTTAGCCGCACCATCAAAGTTAGCTTTGATCCACCCGTTAGGCAGAAAAGTCCAACAAACTCCCTCTTTGTCATTTTTGGCCTTCATACTAGAACTAACCAGATTAGGATTAATGTTCCATTCCTTAGCAACAATTTATATAATTGTTATCTCATTAATTCATTATTATATTAACATTAGTTAGTATCGTCATTAATTCAATATGAATATTTATTGTTTTCTATTTTTTCATTTTAAATTTATTCATTTAATTATATACTAGCAATCACACCTTGGTGTGAAATGGGTACACTAAAGAAGTGTGGATGGTCAATTAGGGAATTTTTTGGTTTATTTTTTACATACATTTGTGTAGTATACATGAGGTCAATTAGTAGGCTATTTAAAAAATAATTGTGTTTTTACAGCAAAGGTTTCAATGGAGAATTAATAGCTTCAAATCAAATATGCATCTGCTTATAGGGATCCAAACACAACTAAGACAAAATCTTTGAATTAGGAAGATAAGGCTCCATTACCAATAGGCTAATGATATGTTTGAAATAGGGAAAGAAGGAGAGAGAGGGAGATATGTGGACAGAAAGAGGGAGAGATATGGTGGGGGGAGAGAGAGAGTGGGGGGTAAGGAGATGGAGATAAAGAGGAAGTTAGAGATAGAGATGGAGATGGAGGAGAGCGATATGGAGAGAAGGAGAGGGATAAATAAAGAGAGAGGAAAAATGGATCAATATAGATGGAAGAGATCATAAATATAGAGAGATGAGAAGAGAGGGAGAGAATGAGAGAGGGGGAGATAGAAATATAAATATAGAGATAGGAAGTGATATATAGAGAGGGGTGGAGAGAGGGAAAGATATAAGGGTTAAGAGATATGGATAGATAAAGAGATATGGATAGATAATGAGATAGAGATAGAGAAAGATATGTAAGAATTTAAATATGGAGAGATAGAGATAGAGCTAGAGATATGGAGAGAGATAGAGAGGGAGATACATATGTATAAATAGATAGAGAGGGAGGTAGATGGAGGGAGAGAAATAGGAATAGGAGAGAGAATTAAAGAGATATAGAAAGAGGAAGTGATAGGAAGAGGGAGAGGGAAAATAGAGATATAAATGGGAGATAGAGAGGGAGAGAGAGACAAGGAAAAATACAAAGAAAAATATAGAGAGAGATAAATATTTAAATGAGGAGATGAAAGGAGAGGAGGAAGAGGGAGAGGGAGAGGGAGAGATAGAGATAGAAAGAGGGAGACAATGAAAGAGAGGGAGATGGACAGAGAAATATAAAGATATAGGAAGTCATAAATAGAGAGAGGTAAAGAGAGGGATATATATAAAGAGAGAGTAGGAGATATGGAGTAAATAAGAGAGCGAGAGAGAGAGAGAGAGAGAGAGAGAGAGAGAGAGAGAGAGAGAGAGATAATGATATATAAATAGAGAGCAGGAGGGAGAGATGGAAATATAGAAATAGAGGGGTCAAGAGTGAGATAAAGTCTAGGTGATAAAGAAAATTAATAGAGAGGGAGAGAGATAGAGAGAGGGGGAGAGTTAGAGAGATATATATAAATAGATAGAGAAGGAGGAAGAGAGGATAGAGAAGTTCAAAAATATATATAGAAAGAGTCATAGAGAGAGAGGGAGAGATGGAGGGATATGGATAGAAAGAGGGGGATATGGAGAAATACATACAGTGGGAAAGATAGAGGGGAAAATAAAGAGATGTGAGGAGAGATAAGGAGATAGCGATAGGGAGAGAGATAGAGAGGAAGATAGAGATGGAGATGGAGATGGAGATGGAAATGGAGAGGAGAGCAAAATAGAGATAGAATTATTCTACAATAATTAAAGTTTTAATAAGATAACTAATTATAAATCAAATTTATTCTAATACTTTTTAATTATTATGTGTGATTTCAAACTTAAATCTAAATTAAAAACTAAAATAAAATAAACTTAATGTAAAGTCCAAATATATCAAAATCTAAATATGAATAAACATAATAATTTAAAAAAAAATAATAAAAAATAATAAATTTATTAAGTTAATTTAAATGATTAAGGGTTGGGGGCATAGCTCGATTGGCTAAAGTACCCTATTACAAGCAAGAGGTCATGAGGTCTAGTCTCCTCCCATTTACCAGGCGCACTACAATTTATAAGAGGGGCTACCCGATTCATGTAGTAAAAAAAATACTAATAAATAATTAAATAAAAAACTAAAACTAGACACAATAGATTGATCCAGTGCTTCATATCGCATACTAGAAATTAGGAAATTTTGTGATTTCAATAGTTATAGTATTGTTGATTTAATGCCCAATACTTTTAACAATATTGAACCAATAGTTGTGACATTAAAACTATTAGTGTTGATGATAACTATCAATAATTGAATAATATGTATTCCTTAGATCTAAAAAGCAACAAATCATGTGATGCCACATCAGCACACCAATAAAACATGATTTAGTGCACAAGTATCAATCTTAGTTTTTTTTTTAAACCTTTTTGGACCCCTCGAGCGAAACCATGTTGATGTAGCATCATATGTGATGATGTTGCCCTAAAACCTTAGTTATAAGTAGAGGCGTTGCCAAGCAAGCTGCTGTAAATAAAAATGATTTTTTTTTAAAAAAAATTCCACCTAGAATTTTGAGAAGCGTGAAGCTAGGGTGCTCAACTATCGGATCCTCTCCCCTAGTTTTAACCATCAATACAACATTAACTCTTGATTAATTCGAGAGTCTATTTTTACAAATTGAAGTCTGCCCTTTTATATATATTTTTTTTAACAAAGCTGAACTACATTGATAAATAATGAGCAGTTCAAAATAAAATTTGAACTTTTAAAAAAAAAGAAAAAAACAACAAACAAGAAGAAAAGAAAAAAACAGCGAATAAGACAAAACCACAACCACAACAAATTACAACTCAGGACTAAAAAAAAAGATAGCAAACACCAACCATTAGACCTTAACATTTGAATCCTCCAGTTGTGATTCACATTCATTCATTGTATTGGGTCCCTTTTTTGTTTCGGCTTGACGTGAAGACCTTCATATTTTTTATTTTTTTTTAATGGAGGTCATCCACAAATTCTTTTTTGTTACCCGGTACAGGAGCACGAGCCTTTTTGGGCTGAACCTCTTTGGCTAAGGGCCAAGGACTGAGGGCTATCCATTCTGCCAAATTCATCTGGGGCACGATCCCAACCTCATCCCTTTTTCGATGTCGGAGCCAATGCATTCAACAAGATTTGATCCCTGATAGGTTCATTTAGAACCTTTCAATTTCACCAGTAAACCAAGGACCCATTGACAAGATCTTCATATTTGAATACAATATAATATGCACCAACGACGCAGTGTTTGGTCTTCGTGAATGTCTTGGGTACATCTCACAGAAGATTATTTGGTCATGGGGCAGTTGGGATTACATATTAATAAAGACGCCACCGCAAAAATTGGTCCCATCTAGCCCGTCTGTATCGTAGAGTCAATACCTCTTCAGTCAAAGTAAGCAACGCGCCAGTGCCTTCCTTTGGGCCTTTACCATATCAGACACGACTCCTGACTTGTGCTTCGCAGTTTAGGATGAGGCAATACAAGTGCACTATAAAGGACAAATACTTTCTCCTTTAATGATATCCTTTCCTTGTGTTGCCTTTGCATTGAGAGATGGAAACGAAGAAATATGCGGGCGTGGTGGTGTTCAAAAAATGCTGCTGCGCCCGCACCTTAATCTTATCAATTCATATGCTTCAATCGATGGTGGAGATATTATGGTTTTAGTTGCTCAGAAGTGAGCTTATCTACCTGTAATCCAGACATGTAATCAGTTTACTGCATTTAAAAATTTAGTTACATTCCTGAAAGTTAAAGAGTACTATGGGCAATATTTGTTTGGTTCCAGTATTTGTGATTGCACTTGAAAATTTAGGGATCCGTGTGGCATTCAGATTATTATATGAATAAACAATATGTATATTAAGAAATTAATTTTGTAAGGACACATACCCAAATAAAATGGGTGATTGAATGGTATTATCTACAGATTTTTAGAAAAATTTAAATTTAATCTTATGTGTTAA
Organism: Sequoiadendron giganteum; assembly: GCA_007115665.2. Lineage (NCBI taxonomy): Eukaryota > Viridiplantae > Streptophyta > Pinopsida > Cupressales > Cupressaceae > Sequoiadendron > Sequoiadendron giganteum. The sequence continues at coordinate 102,354,866 of CM021106.1, forward strand.
TTTAAATTTATTAGTTTATGTAAATTAGTTTATATATTAATGATATCAAGTTTTCATAATTCATCTCGTTAATTTTGCATCTTTTTTTGGATTAGATTGTGTGAGAGTTTTTTGCATCAACGTTTTGGATCACACTCCGTGATCCATCATCAGAATGAAAGAGCTCAAGAAGAATTAGAAAAAATTAAATATAATCTTATGTGTTAATTTAAATTTATTAGTTTATGTAAACTAGTTTATATATTAATGATATCAAGTTTCCATAATTCATATCGTTAATTTTGCATCTTTTTCTGGATTAGATTGTGTGAGAGTTTTTTGCATCAACGTTTTGGATCACACTACATGATCCATCATCAGGATGAAAGAGCTCAAGGAGAAAAATGATGGAGAGTTTTTTGCATCAATGTTTTGGATCACACTATGTGATCCATCATCAGGATGAAAGAGCTCAAGGAGAAAAATGATGGATCACAGAGTGTGATCCCAAACATTGATGCAAAAATCTCTCACGCAATCTAATCCAGATACAAATGCAACATTAGTTTATATATCTTAATATTAATATATAACATGTTAAAAGTTATCATTTTCAAGATGTTTTTTTTCCAATAATAATATTTCAAAATTTATGAAAATTTAAAAAATACGCAATAGTTATTATACAAATAATATTAGTAAAATGTTATTATTATATAGTTTTTAATATATTTAAACTAATATATTAATATCATTATTTTAATATTATTACATATATACATTATTCTAATTATTTTTATATATGAAATTTAATATTTTTACATTAAATTATTCTTATTGTTTTATTATAATTATAATATTATAATTGCTAAAATATTATTATTCTTTTATTTGTATTATTAATATCATTATTATATTTTTATTATTATGTTTAGGGTTATAGTTAGGGTTAAGGTTAGGGTTAGGGGTTATTTCTTGATTTGGATTAGAGTTGGGGTCCGGGTTAGGGTTAGGGTTAGGGTTAGGGTTAGGTTTAGGAGTATGGTTATGAGATTTAATGTAGATAATTAATGAAAGATAAATATTTGGAGAATAACAAGAGTATTGAGGTTAGGGATAGGATTATGAGAGTAAATTTAGGTAATTATTGAAAGATAAATATTTGAATTGAATAGGAAGAGTGCTGATGTTACAACTAGGCTTTGGGATGAGGGTTAGAGTTAGATAAGGGTTATAAATATGGTCTATGGCTTAGGGATTAGGGTTATGTTTAGTTTTATGGTTGAGGTTATAGTTAGGTTTAAGGTTAGGGTTCTGATAATTAGAGTTAGGTAAGAGTTATGATTAGGGTTACAAATATAGTTTATGGTTAGGTTTAGAGTTAGGTAAGGGTTATGATTATGATTTATAGCTTAAGGTTTAGGGTTAGGTTTAGTTTTATGGTTGGGGTTAAAATTAGGTTTAGGATTAGTGTTAGGGTTTAGAGTTCAGGGCTGACTATTAGTGTTAGTGTTAGGGTTAGACTTATGGTTATGATTAGGGCCTGGTTTATGGTTAGGCTTAGCGTTAGGTTTAGGCTATGATTTGAGATTAGAGATTGGATTGTGGTTATAATTGAAGGTTATGGTTGGAGATTTGGTTAGGGTTAGGTTTATGATTATAGTTTATAGTTAGGTTTAGGGAAAGGTTAGAGTTATGATTATGGTTAATTCATTAATGTTTAAGGTTAGGTTTACAATTATGGTTTGTGTTACAGTTATGATTAGGGTTAGGATAGGTTTAAGATTATGATTATGGTATATAATTTAGTGTTAAGGATAGGGTTAGGGTTAGGGTTAGGGTAAGGGGTAGAGGTAGAGTTGGATTTTTTGGCCCTATAGTTGTCGTTACATCAAAATATTGACTTGTTAATGCTCGATATAACCATTAGAGTTAACAAATCTACGAGAGGTGATTAGTCTGTCACGAATCTCGAGGGGAGCACTGACCATTTGTAAAGAATCTCTCCCTCAATGTTACCTAAGGGGATTCAAACCTAGAACTAATTGTTGGCCCCATAGTTGTCGTTGCACCAAAAGATCGACCTATTAATTCCTGATATAATCACTAGAGTTAATGGATCCATGAGAGGTTGTCACTCCATGCCATGAATCCTGAGGGGAGCGCTGAACATCTGTTATCAAGGGTTAGGGTGTGAGTTAGGGTTAGGATAAGGATTAGATTGAATTGTTGATATTATGGCTCGATGTTTAGGGTTAAGGTTATATGTAGGCTTAGGTTTTAGGGTTAGTGTTAGGGTTAGGGTTTTTTATGGAATCAAGTTAAGTTTGGGGTTAGATTTAGGCTTACAATTAGGGCATAATTTAGGGTTAGGGATAGGTCAGGGTTATAATATTATGTTTTACGTTTAGAGTAAGGATATGGTTAGGTTGTGGGTTTGGTTTAGGGTTAGGGTTTGGGTTAGTGTTTCAGTTAGGTTTATGATTAGGGTTTTGAGAAATAGGATTATATTAGGGTTACCATTATAGTTTTTGGTTAGGGTTATAATTAAGGTAGGGCTACAATTAGGATTTAGGGTTAGGTTAAGAGTTACAATCAATTTTTTAGTTATTGTTGGGATTAGAGTTGGGAAGAGGATTAGGGCTCAATAAATGTTAGGGCTTAATATGGGTTGGTGTTTAATTAGGGAAAATGTTTTAGTTTAATTAATGTTACCATTCACTTCTGGTCAGGGTTAGGGCTTAATTAGGTTAAAGGTTAAATGAAGATTAGGATTATGATTAAGGTTAGGTTTCAAAAAGGGTAAGGGTTTAGGTTAAGGTTCAAATAGGGTTAAGTTTTAATTGAGGTTATATATATATATATTAATATTAAATTTAAATATATTGATTTAAAAAATTATTTATTTATTCAGTAAATAAGTGCTACCAATGGGGGAAACCCCTTTATATTAATATCAAAATTTTAGAATTACATACTCGCCTTTGAGGGAAACATTCCTGATTTCATTTTTAATTTTAACCCTTGCTTGCCAATTTCGAGTGTGAATGTAAATTCATATTGTGAACCCCCACCACTTTTTTAGTAGTTTCTTTCTTTTTCCTTGGTACCACTTTCCACTTTGAGGTCTCCAATGAATCTTGATTATTTATTGCAACCCCACAATCCCCCTGAGAATGTTAATGATATGATTAGAGGGACCCACATTTTTAGGGGTATTGTTTTGAAGATGACACATGGAGTCTCCACCATAAAAGAAGAGGATTTCTTGAGTGTACCAAGTTTAGAAGGATAATTCATTTTCCTTTCTCTATCTTAAAAATTTGAGGGGGGAGAATGAGGTTTCTCCCAAGGTCAATCCACATTGTAATATTGTGGGAGGGAATATTTCTACTATCATGTAGCTTGATTATCAAAATTGAGTTTGGGAAAATTTGTAGCGATGTGTCCTATAGCAAAACAATGATGACATTGGAAGGGAAAACCTTTGTAGTCTAGTGTTTGGGACCAACATCGATCAAAAATATTGAAGGTAATTTCTACAAGGAGAGCCTTCAAAGTATCTAAGTCTACAAGTATGCATGTAAATGTAATGTGTGTGAAATTTTTAGTTTCATGGTCAATTTCCAAGAAGCTACCCAAGGCATTACTAATTGCCTCAAAACATGCCTCAAACCAAAATTGAAGTAACAAGTTTGGTAGATGGATCCATATAGGCTTAACCATGAAAGATTCAGTATTAGGATTAAAGTTCAGGTGCTAGGGTTTTAGAATAAGGATATTCTATCCCTAGATACAATGTTTACTAAACAAAATGGTATCTTGATTTACAATGCAGTCAAAGGAAACAAGAAAATAACAATGGGTGCAAGGGTAAATTTGGAGATATCTATTTAGGAGGGGTTTCCAAGCATTGGTAATCCACTTGTATAGGTCTAGAAGAGTAGGCCACAACTGACTAAACCTACCAATAAGACCACAGGCTATAAAATAGTCTTGCATTCTAAGGACCTTTTTTGATGATGTCATTAAAGACTAAAATCGAAGTAGAGATTTCATTTTTGCATGATTTTCCCTTTCCCAAATCAAATGTTGAATGTGGTAGCAAGGGAAATGGATCCAAAATATGGATAGATGCATTCTCATTGAGGGTGGGGTGTGAGCTATTAGTGCATGATGCAAACCAAAAAACCATAACAAGAGGCACACAACATGAGTTAGGGTATGAGGAAAGGGTATGTGCAAGATCATGATGGGCCAAAAAGTGGTGACGTATAAGTGATATGATGGCCCATGTGGCTGATGACTTTTTTTTTACCCAAAACTGATGAAATGAAAAGGGGTTTTAAAGGATATTATCAACTTTCCACCATTATAAATTATGCTTTACTTTGAATTTAATAAATTATTATTATTCATTTTCTATTAGAATTATGACTAAAGTCCTGATTGATAAGCTGATTGAAAAATATCTATAGCTTTCAAATGGTATCACATTTTTTGAATTTGAAACATGTGTCACATTCTATGCTTCACATACTATATGATTACAAAAAAAAGAATTGAATTTCATGAAGTTTTGACCAAGTTAAAGTGGTTAGATATATAATTTTAAAATTTGTAATAAAAAAATCATAATTAATTATTTACTTGGAAAAAAATTACAAAAAACCATGCATCACATTAGGACATGAGTCCTCTACTTATATCTAAAATCTTATAAAAAAATATTATCATTTTATTGTGGTTAGGGTGGTCAGACAGACACCTACTTCTTATTTTTTCCTGAAATTTAAGTACTACTGCATTGAAATCTCAAATTTTCACCAAATAGATTTAAAACAAAAAAAAATATAAGCTTAATAGTTTAAAAATTGTATTCAATTTTCTATCAATTCTATTCTTACGTATTTTTGAAATAATATAGATAACTTATTCAAATTTTTATATCAAGTTGCCTAACTCTAATTTTCTGAATTTTCATTGCCACTTAAGGGTCTGTTTTTTCCATGATGATCCTCTGCATACCCAAAACCTTCCTATCATCATTTGTAGCAAACATTTTTTTGAATGAGAACCAACATCTACCGCGACCCTAAAAGATGTAGATCTATTGGAGAATTCCAAAGGATCTTCCACACCAAGTCAAGCTAGTAGGTTTGCATTTGGCATAGGGGAGTTCGACAACGAAGGAAAGTTGTGGAGCATCATTTTTCATATAATTTCAAAATTTATTTTTACGTCTAATAATAAATTTATTATATTTTCTTTGTATTTAACTAGCTGATAGGCTCATTGTGTGGACTTTGCTTGAAATTTTCGTCAGCCTTCCCATTTTTTATCCCTTCTAGCATCCGACTCCCAGTCGGAAAAAGGGTGGTGATTTTTTTTTATATATATATTAAAAGTGTTTGGTGCATCGATAGAGAAGGAAAATGAAATTAAACGTCGGTTGTAATCAACATTAATTGTTGTATGGTTTTTGTGTAGTGGCAATGATTGCAATAACACCTGTCATTTAAAACCTTTGAAAACATAGCGAATGTCTACACAATTTTTGATAAGGCATTGTTGGGTGTCATTATATGGCTTTACCTACTATTAGAGCCGTGAGCGAGGAGGACAAGCTTCTATGAAGGTGCAAGTTTGATTATCCATTTTCAACCTTTTGTGAAGGTGGTTGGAGGTTATTTTATGTTTTTTGCATGGGTTGATGGTTGTAAAAGCAATACAAAAGTCTCGGCTCTCATAAAATTTTCCTTGTTTTTGCAGTCATTGGAGAAAGAAGGGAGCTAAGAGAAAGCAAGTGGGAAGAGGCGCATTTCAAGCGAGCAGGAAGAGATGTATTTGGGAAACCCCTAAAAGGAAGCAAGAAGAGGTGCATATTGAGAAAACCCTTTGTAGAGTATTTCAAAAATAGTTTATGTTAGTTTCTATAGGGCATTGTTGATTGTTGTTCTGTGGCTTTACCAATATTGTTGCATTTATGGTTTTTGTCTTGTCACGATGGTTGCAAGCCAATAGCTATATTGTTTCATTTATGGTTTCCATATAGTGGTGATGGTTGGAAGGCAATAAAACAATTTATGCTATTTTCGACAAGGCATTGTTAGCAAATAAATTTCTCCGCATGCGAGGTTTTTTTTTTTGTTTTTGCATGGGTTTGTTGCTGTGAATTCTTCTATTTTATGGGTTTTTTCATCTGGGTCATTGTTGAAACCAATATTATTTCATTTATAGCTTTCATTTTGTAGTGATGGTTGCAACACAATAAAATAGTTAATGTTATATAGTTTATGTTGTTTTCCATAAGGCATTGTTGAATTTTGTTCTCTAGCTTTGGCTATATTGTTTCATTTTCGATAAGGTACTATTGAAAAAAAAAATTGTCCGTGTACAGAGTTATTTTGGTTTTTTTGCATGGGTTTGTTACTATGAATTATTTTGTTTTGTGGGTTTTTTCATTTGGGTCACTGTTGAGACCAACATTGTTTCATTTATGGTTCACATTTTGTGGTGATAAAACAATTTATGTTATTTTCCATAGGGCATTGTTGATTGTTGTTATGTGGCTTTACCAATATTTTTTCATTTATAGTTTTCGTGTGGTCACAATTGTTGCAAGGCAATATCTATATTGTTCCATTTGTGGTTTCCATATACTGGTGATGGTTGAAAGGAAATAAAATAGTTTATATTATTTCAATAAGGAACTATTTGGAAATAATTTTTTCTATGTGCAGGGTTATTTTGTTTTTTCTTTTTGCATGGGTTTGTTACTATGAATTCTTCTATTTTGTGGGTTTTTATCTTGGTCACTGTTGAAACCAATATTGTTTCATTTATGGCTTCCATTTTATGGCAATGGTTGCAATGCAATAAAATAGCTAATGCTATATAGTTCATGTTGTTTTCCATAAGGCATTGTTGATTGTTGTTCTCTAGCTTTGGCTATATTATTTCATTTTCGATAAGTTACTATTAAAAGAACAAATTTTCTATGTGTGTGGTTATTTTGTTTTATTTTGCATGGGTTTGTTACTGTGAATTCTTTTTTTTGTGGGCTTTTTCATCTGGGTCACTATTGAAACTAATATTGTTTCATTTATGGTTTACATGTTTTGGTAATGGTCGCAACATAATAAAATATTAAATGTTATACAGTTGATGTTGTTATCCATAAGGAATTGTTGATTGTTGTTCTCTAGCTTTTGCTATATTGTTTCATTTTTAATAAAGTCTTATTGAAACCAATATTGTTTCATTTATGACTTATATTTTGTGATAGTTGCAATGCAATAAAATAGTTAATGTTATATAGTTTATGATGTTTTCCACAAGGCATTGTTGATTGTTGTATTATTTCACTTTCGATAAGGTACTATTGAAAAAGGAATTTGTCCACATGTGGGGTTATTTTATTTATTTAGCATGGGTTTGTTACTGTGAATTCTTCTGTTTCGTGGGGTTTTTCATCTGGGTCACTATTGAAACCAATATTATTTCATTTATGGTTTATGTTTTATGGCAATTGTCACAACATAATAAATATTAAATTTTATATAGTTGATGTTAGTATCCATAAGGCATTGTTGACAATGTTCTCTAGCTTTGGCTATATTATTTCATTTTCAATAAGGTTTTGTTGAAAAAAGAATTTGTTCAGGTGCGGGGTTATTTTATTTTATTTTGCATGGGTTTGTTATTGTGAATTCTACTGTCATCTACGACACTTTTGAAGCCAATATTGTTTCATTTATGGTTTCCATGTGGTGCTGATGGTTGCAAGGTAATTAAACAATTTATATTATTTTTGCTAAGGCATTGTTTACAAAGATTTGGCTATATTTATGACTATTTTTCTCTAGATTTGGCTATATCGTTTCATTTTTGATAAGGTACTATTGAAAAAAGTATGTGTTCGAGTGCAATGTTATTTATTTATTTTTTTGCATGGGTTTGTTACTATGAATTTTATTGTGTCTACAACACTGTTGAAACCAATTTTGTTTCATTTATGGTTTATGTGTGGTGCTAATGGTTGTAAGGAAATTAAACAGTTTATGTTATTTTTGCTAAGGCATTGTTTACAAAGCTTTGGCTATATTGTTTCATTTTTTATAAGGTAATAAAAGAAGTGTATTTTTTTTTGTTACACTTATTTTGTTAAACATTATAAGTTATAGTCCATTCTATTAATGTATAACCAGTTCTACAAGCAACAAAGCAATAGGATCAGAAAGAAAAGGTGTTTTGATGTGATGGGCATACCAAAAAAGGGAATTGTTTCATTTATGGTTTTTGTGTGGTGCCCATGGTTGCAATGAAATTTAAACAATTTATGTTATTTTTGCTAAGGCATTGTTTACAATAAAATCTTTGCATGAAGGGTTGTTTTTTTGCTCCTTGCATGTGTTTGTTTCTATGAATTCTTCTGTATTGTGGTTTTTCCCGTGTAATCCACTATTTAAAAAAATTGTTGGGTTCTGAAGTTGTTTTTTTCTTTGGGCGTGGATATTTTATTATGAAACCTCCTATTTTGTGGTTTTCATCACCTTGAGGTTTTTTAGACCTTGCATTTAAAACTTGTCAAAGTAATAAAACAGTTTATGCTATTTTCCATAAGGCATTGTTGATTGTTGCTCTGTGGCCACAAATAAATTATTTGATTTATGGTTTCTATGTAGTGGCAATGGTTGTAAAGTATTAAAATAGTTCATGTTCTCGATAAGTCATTGTTGGTTGTTTTTGTTTGTCCTATGGAAATAGTTTACAATATTTTCCATAAGGCATTGGTGATTGTTGACTTGTGGGTTTAACAATACTATTTAATTTGTGGTTTTCATATATTAGAAATGGTTGGAAAGGAATTAAATAGGTCCTATGTTTATAATTTTTGAAGGATAGTTGTTATTTGTCTAGGCCTCAATAAGGATTTCTTAGAATGATAGGTTGTATATTAAGTGTGAGATGAAACATTGGTCTCACCATTGATTATATTGGCAAACCAACATACATTGTCCACTAGCGTAATCAATTGTGATATCAATTTTTTTTATTACACTTAATATACAAGTTGTCATACATATGAATGTTGTATGCATCTAATTTCACAAACATGTACATATCTGATATTTTTTATTACACTTAATATATAAGTTTTCGTACATATGAAAGTTTTTTGTATCTAATTTCAAAAACATACATATCTGCACATAGGGAAAATAAAATGAAACACAACAAAAGAAGTCTTGCTCTCCACCCTACCATATTGGGTCATGAAGCCTCATAGGATCTCACCAAACCCCTGAGAAAGAACATACATTGTCCACCATTGTGATCAATGGTGAAACCAATGTTTCTTATTGCACTTAATATAGAGCCTAGCATTCTAAGTTATGCAACTGTGGCAATATTAAATATAGACATATGCAACATAACTTTATGTACTCACATGTAGCAGCAATATACTCTACACTTAGCCAATTCACAACAAGATTAAAACCATAAAAATCAAATGAAAAAATTATGAAACCTCTTGTTTTGTGGTTTTCCCTTATTTTGTGCACTTTGGCCAAAATTTTTGTCAACCTTCCTAGTTTTTAACCCTTTTACCATTTGGATCCTCATAAAAAAAAGGTGGTAGATTATATATATATATTAAAAGCATTTGACACGTTGAAAGAGAAGGCCAATGAAATTAAATGCTAGTTGGCATCAACATTAATTGTTGTATGGTTTTTGTGTAGTGGCGATTGTTACAAAGTAATAAAATAGTTCATGTTCTTCTCGATAAGGAATTGTTGGCTATTTTTGTGTGGCCTGTAGTAATAGTTTGCACTATTTTCCATAAGGCATTGGTGATTATTGATCTGTGGATTTAGCAATACTATTTCATTTGTGGTTCCCGTATATTGGTGATGGTTGGAAAGTAATTAAACAGGTCCTATGTTTATACTTTTCAAAGGATAGTTGTTATTTGTCTAAGCCTCAATAAGGATTTCTTAGAATGATAGGTTGTATATTAAGTGTGAGATGAAACATTGGTTTCACCACATTGTCCACCAGCGTAATCAATGGTGATATAAATTTTTTTATTACACTTAATATAATACATGTGGAAAATGCATATACACACATACACACTCACACATACATATAAACATTCAAATTTACATACATATAGACATACAAATACATTAAAGACACATATATCTACACACATCTATATCAAGATGTTGTTTGTACTCAAAAAATTCAATTGCTTTCATCATCCTGGCTCACAACTCTCATAGTAGGTAAAGCCACACAATGACACCCATCGATGCCTTATCAAAAATTTCATAGACTTTCACTACTTTTTGTGAGGTTTTAAATGACAAGTTTTATTACAACCATTGCCACTACACGGAAAACAATCAATAATTAATGTTGATGTCAGGACGATGAGCTTCTATAAAGGTGCAAGTTTGATCATTTGTTATCGAGCTTCTGTGAAGGTGGTTGGAGGTTATTTTGTGTTTTTTTGCATGGGGTGATGGTTGCAAAAGCAATAAAAAATACTCATCTCTGATAATTTTTACCCCAAAATGAAACACAACAAAAGAAGGCCTGCTTTCCAACCTACCATATTGGGTCATGGAGCCTCATAGGCTCTCACCAAACCCCTAAGAAATAACATGCATTCTCCACCACTATGATCATTGGTGAAACCCATGTTTCTTATTGCACTTAATATAGAAACAATCAACACCACACAAAAAGCAGAAATATTCAAAATAATATTGGTTTCAAAAGTGTTGTAGATGATAGAAAAATTCACAGTGAATCACCAAAAAATGTGAACCACAAATGAAACAATATTTGTTTCAACAATGACCCAAATGAAAAAACCCACAAAATAGAAGAATTCATAGTAAAAAACCCATGCAAAAAAAAACAACCTTGCACACGGATAAATTATTTTTTCAACAACACCTTATCAAAAATAAAACAATATAGTCAAATATAGAGAACAAAAATCAACAATGCCTTATGGAAAACAACATAAGTTGTATAGCATTAACTATTTTATTACATTACAACCATCACCACAAAAGAATAAATACATATGTTTCAATTGACAGTTGTAGTTTTCTTGTTCGAGAGTAACATTGTGCATTTATTCTATCTATGTATGTGTTCTTGAAAATAAGTTATGCAACTGTAGCAATATCAAAGATAGACATATGCAACATAACTTTATGAACTCACATGTAGCAACAATATACTCTACACTCAGCCAACAAAAGAAGATTAAAACCACATAAATCAAATGATATGTTTATCTAAAGTAACCTACACACAACATACATATATGTCTACATTTAAACTTGTTACTGCATATCTATTTCTTTGATATACACATATAGGTAAAATAAATCTACGAATATATGTTTATCTAAAGTAAGCTACACACAACATATATAAGTTTAAATATAATTACATATATCAAAAAATATAAATGTAGATATATATATGTGTTTTGTGTGCATGTTCGTTTAGATGCATATATATGTGCACATTTTCTTTTTTTTGTATTTGTATTTTGATGCAATAGACCATTTTCTCTTTTGGTGAGAGCCTATGATCCTCCATGATTCAATATGGTTGGGTGGATAGAATGCCTTATTTTGTTGTGTTTCATTTTATTTCCCCTATGTGCAGATATGTATGTATGTCATAGTAGATGTAAACAACAGTGATACATACTGATCCCTATGTTTATTCTTTTGAGACATTCTTGGAATGATAAGTTGTATTTTAAGTGTTATATGGAACATCGATATCACCATTGATCACAGTGATGGACAATACCTTCTTCTTTTGTGTTTTATTTTATTTCCCCTATGTGCAGATATGTATGTATGTCATAGTAGATGCAAACCACATTGATATATATTGATCCCTATGTTTATTCTTTTGGGACATTCTTAGAATGATAAATTGTATTTTAAGTGTTATATGGAACATTGATGTCACCATTGATCGTAGTGATGGACAATGCCTTGTTTAGTTGTGTTTCATTTTATTTCACCTATGTGTAGATATGCATGTATGTCATAGTAGATGTGAACAATATTGATACATACTGATCCCTATCTTTATTCTTTTGGGACATTCTTGGAATGATAAGTTGTATTTTAAGTGTTATATGAAACATTCATGTCACCATTGATTGCAGTGATGGACAATGTATGTTCTTGGTTGGTTGTTTTTCAAGAACATAGATTGTTTTCGAAATGCTCTACAAAGGGTTTTCCAAATGTGCCTCTTCCTGCTTGCTTCCTTTCAACTGCCTTCTTTGTCTAGCCACTGTAAAAATCCAAAAATATTATTTTAGAGGAAAAAAACTAGAAAACAAAAGAATTCACAGTAACAAACCCATGCAAAAGAAAAAAAAAAATGGGTTGCATGCTAGATATGAATATTGTATGTTTATAATAATGTTTTTTGCATCTAATTTCACATAAGTAGATATCTGCACATAGGGAAAATAAAATGAGTGACAATAAAAGACAACTTTCTCTCCATCCTACCACAGTTTGGTGAGAGCCTATGACACTCCATGACCCAATATGGTTGGGTGGATAGCATGCCTTGTTTTGTTGTGTTTCATTTTATTTTTCTACGTGTAGATATGTATATATGTCAAAGTAGATGTAAACAACATTCATACATATTTTTGTTTGAGCCTCAATAGGGAATTCTTGGAATGATAAACTATATATTAAGTGTTATATGAAACATTGAAGCCTTTTATTATTATTTATTTTCCCTCACATTGTTAATGTCTCTACAAAAAAATTGAGAGATCATATTGTGTTTTGAACATCTTGATGGTTGTCTTTTTAATGGTGTTTTATATATTTCCTATATGTGTTTTGGCCAGGGTTTTCATCAGCCTTTGTTGCTTTAATTAAACATTCAACCCTCATGTTGTTGTAGCATAGAGATCGTAGTTAGTCATCGGCGTTGCAACTCAATGTTTTAAAGAGTAGCCCCAACAATATTGGTGGACTTTGGTTCTCCCTAGGCCACTGAACAACCCTCGATGACTAATCTCATAAGTATGTTCCTTGTTTTCCTTTTGTTGATGAGAATTGTACAGTCTCTTTTCCATGTGCATCCAACAAAGTATGGATATGCTTCATTTGAATTAACAGTCCTTGTAATATATAGTTTAACTAATTTATATTTGAGCTCTTTATGTTTCCTTTTCCTTTTGGTTTGTTGGCCATTTGGGAGTGGCCTATGTGTTAGAAAAAAAGGGAGCTGAATTTTTTATATGTGTCAACATTGCTATGTTATTCCTTGTTTATAGTCAACAACAAATATAATCTTGTTTACTTCTTGCTCAACCTTGTCCTCCTTTCATATTCATCTACTACATGCAATTTTGAAGACATTGTGATCTTGTAACCATGTATTATATTATCTATGTGTCTACATATAGGATACCAATAATTGATTCATTTTGTGCTACATCTTTCCCCCTATTTTTCTTCTAGAGTCATGTCGTAGCCTTGAACACCTCATTGCTTTGGCTTAGCTAATAGAAACTACCTTGTAGGATTCAAATGTATGGTTACCCTTGACAGGGCATGCGATCCGATCTATTGATACTAGAGATGTCATCCCATATCTAGTTCTTCTACTGATGTCTTTTCAAAAATAGGTGGTGATCAAAGCCTGGTTGACCATTACAAAGTTGTCCTCTCTAATGGAACCCACATGCAGATAGCCAATTTTCCTACAAGATATAATTCCATTTTGTTTGCAAGGGCATTGAAAATAGGTTCCATCTTGAGCTTGACAAACTATGGTTTTAGGAAGTTGCGGGAATCAAGGTTGGCTATTGTTTTGCACTACTTGCGCTTCTTGTTGTATGATTTCCTATTTGTGTGGACCACCTTTTTTAATATTTGATCTTGGTATGGTTCTAGGGAGATTGTTATATTGTCCTTAGATGTCAAAATGTCAGATTTTCATTTAATTAGAACACCTAGATATCTATTTAAAGATTAAGAAGAAAAAATAGTGGGCTCAGAGTCGCCTTCCCCATCCAAATGAGCCTCAAAATTTGGGATTCATACATCCCCAACAGAACATAGTGCTACTTCAAATATCAGTCATATTTAGAACCTGAATATTTACCAAACTAGATGGACAATAAAAGGTCAGGTGACAACTAAAAGGGATATATACCATTACAATAAACATGGATGTGAGGGCCAAGTATTCAGCTTTGGCATTATTGACAACAAGGAAACAAAAATACGAATGACTTGATTTAATGACATAGTAGAATTGCATTATGATAGGGTTCAAGTGGGCCACACTCATTTTTTGTCAAAAGGCTCAGTCAAACAAGCGGATAAGAAATTTAATAAGTTGAACAACCACATGGAAATTATTTTGGATGAAAAATCGATATTGAAGGGTTGTGATGATCAGACCTTTGTGCTAGACAAAGTATTTAAATTCATCCCAATAAATTAAATTGCAAGATGCAGCAATAAAAATTTGATTGATTATTTGGGTTGTGGTGCATGTAGGAAAGGTATCAACTATTCACAGAAAAGATCAATCTAAAATGATTTGAAGAACTTTGAAACTTAATGAGTTTTCATCCTGTAGCATTGGTTTTAATTTGTGGGTCCCAAATTGTGAAGAAAAGGGTGATGAGTTGGAAAGGTTGTGCATTCCTAGTTTGGTTGTCATACTTGCTATTAGAAATGTCCATGTTGGATATTTCAATGGATCTATTATGAATAAATCCATACGAATTGTTTTGTACATAAATCCTAACATCCCGAAAGCATAGCCCTTAAAATGCAATAATGACATTTTGAGCCACGTACCATTGATCCCTCCTAAAAAATGCCTTGAAACATTAATTTGACCAATGGCAAAGTCAATAATGGATATATCTTGGACCATTGTCTTGCCTTGCCAAAAAAATTGTAGGATACTATCAAGGCAACAATTAAATATATTAAAATTGATGCATTTTTTTATGCTACATGTCCCTTGTAGGTCAATGCCAGACAATGCAAGAAAAAGTGTGAAGAGTCTACCAATAATATGTGGTACTACCCTAAATACCAAACAACCATGCCTAAGTGTGACTTCGATATTTTTTGTAGCTATGGAATACTTATTATGATGAGGTTGCAACAAGCTTATTGCATATGTAAACAAAAGAGCTTTATATGTAGCAATATGAGTCTTCTAATACAATGAATGCTAAGTCTATCATAAATGGTGTCATCTACGCTTTTTTTTTCATTGTTCTTATTAAAAGTTAGACCTATAATTCACAAACAAGGCTTAAAACAATAATAGTAAAAGTTGCAAGAATTAACTTTGAAGTCGAGTGCAAGTTGTTGCTCTCAAATTTGTTTGCAATATCCTCTACCGTGAAAGACTCTCCAAAGATAATAGTGGTGTTTGAAACAAGCTATAGTGAGAGGGTGGGTGAATTAGTGTTGTGCAAAAAATAACTTCATTAATATTTATCATTAAAGAAATAGCAACATTCAACCATAGTGCATAAACTAGGAAATAAACAAAACAACATAACACCAAGATTTTGACGTGGAAACCCCATTAGGGGCAAAACCACGGTGGATGGCCAATCCACAAGTATGATCTGAGTATACTCAAAAATGAATATTACAAAAGGGGAATGCACTTGCATTCAGGCACACTGCCTAGAGCTCACTACTCAAAAGTCAGGCTCACTTCCTTGCAAAGAAAATCAAATTAAAACCATCTGAATGTTTGAACTGAGTAAATTATCATATGTAAATTCTTGATTATAGTTCCGGTTAGGCTCAATAATAGATATATTGTCTAATAAACCGATTTTGCTCTTCTACTCTATTCTGCTAATACACATAACACAAATCTTCTATGCGTGAATGAAACTATGCATCATCTCTCTTTTTCTCTTCTCTTATTCATTATTCACATAAATACATACATCACTTACTCACCAAAATGATACAAACAATCATATATATATCCACAACATACAATTTAATTATATATTTTTTCGGCTTCAATAGAATATAAGAAAATTACAACTATCGACCTTAAATTATGAAAGATATGCAATGCACACCCTTAATGGTCAGCCAAAAGTTGACTAAGATCCAAACAAAGATGCACAAACATAGAAATATTTAACTAATTGGTTCTCATACATCCGCGACTTAATACATTCATAAAGTCGACTACAATACAAGAAAATACTGAGAACAAGTCAACCAAATCTTCTAACTTTCACACCAACAAATATGAGCCACTACAATTCTGTAGAAATAAATATAATATGCCAAAAAATATTCCCAGATGCACAATACAAAATAATAACTTGAAATCATCATGCAGATCGATGAACACTGTGTTACTGGATACTTTGTTCTTCCTTAACAAACTTTAATCTTCCTATTAGTATGGTCAATTGATACTATGCATATTTGATCATCAATTAGGGTTGCCATCAATGACAACACCAAGTGATACATGCAGTGTGTCTTTCCAACAATCTCCCCCTTTGGCATTGATGGCAACACTTAGTGAAAAATGGCTAAGTGTCAGACTAGTACCAAGATAGACTGTGTATTGCCTTCTCAAAATTCCAAAAAAATAATTCTCCCTCTGAGATGATTGTGCATTTTTCACTCCACTCTTCTCCCCCTTTTACATCAATGGAAAAGGTAGGGGTCACATACCAAAAATATGTCAACTCATCAAAACTGTTATGCAAAAATGTTACGTTAACTTACATGAGCTGAAAGATGTTTGTAAAGTCTTTCTTCGGCTAAACCAAATTTGTGTCCCAAATTATTTTGAGACTTTCCAGGATTGTGATATGGCCACAAATCAAATAATATTGTGTCTCCATAGACTCCAAGTTGGCTGGATTAGCAACTCATATAGATTCTTTTCCTTCTTTTAGAGTACTGATCAATATGTCGAGTTTTGGACAGATTATGCTCCTAAGTTCACAAGTCCTTGCCACAATTTTGTCATTTTCATTCTTTAGACTTTTTATCTTATCAATCAAGGACAACAATTCGCTCTCTGTCTTTCCAATTCCACCAGTTAGAGGAACAAATGCTTCAGATATGGTGTTTAATTAGTTTTCCAGATCACTCACCTTTTTCTCATTTTCTTTAGTAAATTGTGAAAATGATAAACATGATTTGTAGATTTTACTACCTTCTGATAAAGCATTCTACACATTATTTACACATGAGGTTAAAAGTACTTTGTCTTGGAAAATCATCTTCTTCAATCCATCAAACCTTTTAACATCGAACTCATTCCGTACCTTCACCATGACTGACTTTTCTAACGAATCAAAGTGAGTGTCAATTGAGTTGATAAGTATTTTTCAGTTCTTTGGAAGATGAACTAGCCAAATCTTTCACATATGATGGCATTATATTCTCCAGTACTCTGGATGCCAGACTTAGTAGTTCACCATCCTCAATGTGATATTTCAATATCTCTTTGTTGGCTTAAGCATGAGCAATCTTGGCTACTTTCATTTTCTTAATTGGACTTAAGATAAATAGACTGATAGGACCTTCTATCAGTTCTGGATCCAGTTCATCCTTTTGTTCAATCAAGAATTTTTTTACTACCTTAGTAGTGTCTCTTTCTTCACTTTTCTTTTCTTCAACCAGACTAAGAATCTCAATTTTCTTTTCTTCATCTATTACTTCTTTAGTTGTAGGTTTTGATTTTCCTTCATTGATCTCCAATTCCCCAACTGATACATTTTTAGAATTGTCAACTTCAATAGGATTTTATGCATTGTCTACCGGAGGAGGAATTTGAGTATCCTCAATCTTGTCATCATTTTCCGAATCTGCTACAATATTTTCAACATTTGTTTCTTTTGATTCCCTTTCTAAACCAAAGGGTACTTCTTCAAAATGTGCCTCCTTAGCAACTACATCAATTCTCTCAATTAGCAGGAATTTTTTGAAAATTTGCTCGATTTCTTTTGACACTTCATCTATTTTCCCAATTAAGAGCTTGTTCACTCTTGTTTTGCTCTTTATTTGTTCTTTTCAAGAGCACCTTCATTTCATCTACTGACATTACTAGACAAAGCTTTGTTAAGATCCTTTCTCTCATTAACTCTTCTTCGTTCCTAGCATTAACTCTTCCCATCTCCAATATGTCATATAAGCTTTTTGGTAGATTTGGCATTATTTCAATCAACAATTTATTGAAAATGTTCATATGCTCAATAGTTGCCTCTTTAATAATTATTCTATCAGACTCACCAAAAGACTCATACCATTCACAAAGAGGTTTTATATTTCCATCTTTGATTATAGATTTTTCAACTGCTTTAGGTGACATACCTGGTTTGTTGAACTTTTCTTTCTTCTTTGCCTAGTTGTCTCCATTGAAAGGCTTATCTTTTGTGATTGATGATTCCTTGGTGCCTTGATGTCTAATTTCTTTTACTTCATCAAACTCTATCTCTTCATCCTCGGAGACATTCATATACACTCTTTTTCTTTTCCCTTTCTTTCTCTTCCCATCTTTACTGGATCCCTTAGTTTTCATAGGGATTGGTTGAGCTGCAGGGATTGAATGGGGTGCAGAAATTCTAGTTGTTATATCTTGAGTAGATGGCATTGTCAGACCAATTGATTGACCTTTCGTTGCTTCCTTGGTTGCTTTCCTTGCAACTTCAACCTCTTTCCTTTTCTTTCTTGATTCTTTTAGCAATTCTACAGGAACTCCCATACTCTCTGCAAGAATTTTAACTTATTTTCTAACTCTTTTAGTAGTTAAAGGATTTCTTAGATCACTGTGCACCTGTTTGTCTTTCTCTAAATAATAATTGAATCTTTCCTTTTTCATATCTACTGGTTTGATCAGTATGTGTTGAGCGTACATATCCAAAACTTTTCCATCGATTTCATATCCCATGGGCATGATCCAGATTGTCATGGGATCAACTGCCTCCATCATACACTGATCAATACTCACCATGAAGCAAATAGAGTCCTTGTATTTCTCCACAATAGAGGTGGGAATTATTTCTCTTGCTTGCATCATAGACTAAAAGCCTTTGAAATATCCCTAGGTAACTGCATTTCTTGCTTTGATATCTGAATTATTATATATCAGATCACTGATCTGTTTAGCTATCAGTTTGTCCTTTTTCCACTGAACTTCTCCAATTCTTGGAAATTCTCCCATGAAGTAACAAAACAAACACAAAAGTAGGGTACCATATTTGAAAGAATTTTTTTTGTCCTTCTTTATCTTTGCCAAATTTTCCATTAACTCAATTCTCAACAATTCACAAAGATCATACTCTACATTTTCTTTTACCATTTGATAAGCGACATAAATTTTTGTGCCAGATACAAAGTTCTCTTGGCTAGAATGGTAAATTTTGTATTCGATGACCATGGATGCAAATTTTACATCTACATCAATAATGTTGTGAATGGTCATAGCTCTTCTATCATATGTTGATCCCATGGAATCTGTGACTGTTTTTCTATTCATAGACTTGAGAATAGGTAATCCATTAAAGATGATAGATTTCCACAATCCATTAAGATTATTGTTGATTGCTTTTGGCTTAGATTGTGTACTAATTTTTTGCATTAACATTTTGAATCACACTTCATGATTCATCATTAGGATAAGGAGAGAAAAAGAAGAAAATGAATAGGTGCAGACCCAAAGATGAATAAAAAGGGAGAAGAAGGAGGGGTGAGAAAGGTTGGCACAAAAACCTAGGAAAATATAGAAAGAAAAACCACAATAGAAAGGAAAAAAGAGAAAATAAACCCTAAAAGAAAAGACACCAAAAAACAAGCACAAGGATAAGCACACAACAAATAAACAACAAATGGAAGATATATTTATATATAAAGTGCAAGCAAAAAATTAAGCTTAGACAACCCAAAATATAACGAAAGGGACCTAAAAATAAAATAAAATAAATGGATAAAAGAATATAGATTATATTTATACTTAGATAAATATAATCTAAAATTAAAAACAAACAAAATTAAAGATAAATAATTAAATAAAAATTAATAATTAACCATAAATGTATGATCTGTAGATATACAGTAATTTAAAAAGAATAAAAAGAGGGGGAAACAAATAAAGTAAAATAAAATAAACATACAAATGAAAATAGATAGCAACCTAAACAAAACAATCGAATATAGATATAGTATAATCTATATGCATAATCTATAATTTTACATATAGACTATAATACATATATACCAGGATTGAAATCTAAAACGAAAAGATATAAAATCTATTTATAAATCTACGACTAAAAATAACAAGAGAAATAAAATCTATATGAAATAAATAAAATTACAATATAGACTATATGAAAAAATATATAAAGAAACCTACGTAAAAAAACAAATAAGCAAAATAAATAAAAAGATAGAAAAACTATTATTAATATTTATATCATTATATACAAAAAACCAAAAAATAACACGAGAAAAAAAAGAAGTAAAATAGATTAAAATCCATATGTAAAATAGATTGTAATGCATCATAATCTATTTAAAAATCTATAACTAAAATAAACAAGAGAAAAAATCAATATGGGAATGTATAAAAATACAATATAGACTAAATGCAAAAAACTCAAAAGGAAAAAAGATTAAGTAAACTAAATAATCAGAAATAGGAAATACTATTATTAAATTTTATATATATTATATAAAAACTAAAGGGACAAAAAATTAAAAGAATATAAAATGGAATGTAACAAATAAAAAGAAAAAATGAAAGAAGAAAAATATATATAAAATTAAATTAAAGAAAGAATAAAAATAATATTTAACAATGAATGAAAAAGAATAATATAGAAAAAATTATATAAAAAAGAGATAATAAATATATGAATATAAAAATTATAACAAATAAAATAGCACTACAATTAAAAATAAATAAATAGCAACCTAAACAATACAATCGAAAATAGGGCTTAATATAATCTATATGTATAATCTAAAATTCTATATATAGATTATATTACAAATAAATACAAATTGAAATCTAGAACCAAAAGCTATAAAATCTATTTATAAATCTAAGACTAATAATAACAAGAGAAATAAAACCTATAAGAAAATAAATAAAAAGACAATATAGACTAAATGCAAAAACTATGGGTCATCCCACAATAATGGGTTACACTTTTTGGTCAAACTTGACATTGAAATCAACATTTCCAGAAAAACTTCACTTTTTGATAGCTGTTAGGAATTTGAAAATTAAGTAAACTAGTGATTTATGAGATTTTGTGTATATATTTTAAATCTATATTTAAAAAATAAATGAAATTAAATTATAATTTTTTTGTATCTCCTTTGATAACTAGTTTTTAATAGTAAACAACATTTTTAAAAAGTGGTGTGTACTTTGGTTCACATAATTTTTTTTTACAAATGATAAAATTTTGATTCTTTTGAATTTAGGTTTGTAACACTAGTATCTAGTAATTTCATTTTGTTTCATAATGTTTTGTTGAATATTTTTGTTTTAATTAAGTTTTGAAGTCAAACCAATTATAATTTAGACATAGGTGCACTTCGGCTCGCATAACCTTTTTGGTATGTAATGAAATTCAATTTTTCTTTTTTTGTTGGAATGAGGACATCAATACCTAGTGCATATATATTTTTCAATATTTTTTTTCTCAAATTTACTATTTTTCCACAATGACGTTTTACTGAACTTGATGTATGATGAAAAACCTATGTTTAGTAAAACTAAAAAATAAAATATAAAATAAAAACAAAATATATTAAATTTATAGTTGTTGGAAAGCATGTTTTTATCACTATAGTCATCCACCTTAGTTTATCAAGTCAAATCCATTTACACCTCCATTCCAAGCTTCGATAGTAAAAAAAATGCATAAATTTTGAAATGGTGGAGGGAGAGGTGAAAAAAATGAACCCCCCTTCTAATGAAGGGGATTCATTCAAACCCCCTTCATTAGAAGGGGATTTCAAATGAATCCACCTATATGGTGCAAGTGGGGGTTCATTAGAGGGGGGTGGGGGTTCATTAGAAGGGGAGTTCATTAGAAGGGAGTGGGTTCATTCGAACCCCCTTCATTAGAAGGGGTAAGTCATTTTAAATTTTTTGATGGGAATTTCTAAAATTTCTTCATGGTAAAAATTGTAACCCATTTTTATGGGTTTAACCCTATAAAGAAACCTAAGGAAAAAAAACAAAAACAAAATAAAATAAAATAAAATTAGAAATACTATTAATAATATTTTTATATAATTATATGCAAAAAAACCAAAAAAACAAGAGAATAAAATTCAATATGTAAAATAGACTATAAATAGGCTATAATCTATAAGTAAAATAGATTGAAATGCATCAAAATCAACTTAAAAACTATAACTAAAATTAACAAGAGAAAAAAATCTAAATGTGAATGAATAAAAATAAAATAAAGACTAAACGTAAAAAACTATAAAGAAACATAAGGAGAAAAGATTAAATAAACAAAATAAATAAAAATAAGAAAAAAATTTATTAAAATTTATATATATTAATATAAAAACTAAAGAGGACAATAAAAAATGAATAGAACAAATTATATCTATATATATCTATATATATGATATAATTTATAGATTATATAGAACAAAATACAAAGAAAAAAAAAAGGGAAGGAAGAAAAATATATATAAAATAAAAATTAAAGATAGAATAAAAAGAATAAACAACAAAGGAAAAAGAATAATATAAAAAAAATTAATAAAAAAGATTATAAATAAATGAATATAAAAATTATAACAACAAAAATTCAAGCGAATATATAATGAATACGAAATTAAATAAATGTATAAGAATAAATAATTAAAATCAAATCAAATAAAAAAAAGCAAAGAGAACAAAAAGATAAAAAATATAAAAATAAACAAAAGGTATAACAATAAA
Organism: Sequoiadendron giganteum; assembly: GCA_007115665.2. Lineage (NCBI taxonomy): Eukaryota > Viridiplantae > Streptophyta > Pinopsida > Cupressales > Cupressaceae > Sequoiadendron > Sequoiadendron giganteum. The sequence goes on from CM021106.1 coordinate 102,377,882, forward strand.
CAAAGAAAAAAAAAACAATAAAGGAAGAGAGGCTGGAAAGAAAAGGCAATAAGAACAAGAAAGGAAAAAGGAGAATAGAGATGAAAGACAAAGAAGAGATAAGAAAAAAAGGCACAACAAGAAGGGATAAGGGGAAGGAGGAAGGAAGAGGAGAGGAGAACCAGACAAAGGAAGGAGAAAGGAAGGGGGAGAAATTCTAACTAGGGATAGGGCAAGGGGGAGGATGAGAGATAATGGTCAGAAGGATGACGAAGGATCCTAAGGTTTGAAAGCAGCGGTTGCCAAGATAAAATAAGACTCCAACCTTCATCATGATTAAGATTCAAAGGATGATGGTTGATTTCAATCACCTCCTTGAGCTTTCGCTTGAAGAAATTATCTTCTTTGGATAAGATTTGCATACTTTCGATGAAAATGTGATGATTGGATGACGAGGAATGATCGACGAGAGTATATTTGGAGGTACAATCATGCCTAATGTCAGCACTATGTTCCTTGATTCTCGTGCTACAGGAACGAACGATTTCACCAATGTAACGAAGGCCATAGGAACAAACAATCTTATAGACTCTAGAGTCGAAGAAGATGTCTCTGGAGTCTTTAAGGGAAGGGATGCACTTTCTCAAGGTATAGAGGGGCTTAAAAGCACAATGGAGGCCTTTTTTAAGAAGGATCTTAGAGATTTTTTGGCAGATACCATCAACAAAAGGGAGAGAAGCATGGTGAGGGATGGAGGAAAGATTAGGATTAAAAATAGAATAGAGACTAGAACAGCATGATTGAAGGCCCTAGAGATTTGCTTGTTTGAATAGCCATTAAATATGAAGACTTGACAGAGGTGATTCAAATCTAGGGTTAAGTTATCTTCATCGCAAATCTTGTAGTCTCTTCATGCCAAGGTTGAGAACATTGAATTTTTGACAAGAATGATGATGAGAAGACGAGTGAACGTAAAGATCTGTATGGGTGGCCTTGTGAAAAAATTTACGACCAATGGAACCATCTAGTTTTTTGAGAAGAAGAACATCAAGAAAGGGAAGATAGTTATTAGATTTGATTTCCTTAGTGAAGGAAATGCACAAGAATAGGCTGTTGAGATGGTGGTGGAATTATTCTAACTTATCCAAGCCATGTGGCCAACAAACATTAGTGCCATCCACATAATGATTCCATCATCTAGGCTTGAGAGGAAAGGAATGAAGAGCCATTTCTTCAAAATGCTCCATGAACAAGTTGGCAATGATGGGGGAAAGGGGCGAGCCCATAGCCACCCCGTCAACCTATTCGTAAATGACATTTTGAAAGGAGAAGAAAGTGGATCTTAAGCAAAATTCAACCAAGGTCACTACCTCATCATTTGACTTCTTTCTCACAACTTCAATGGAGTCAAAAAGAGGGACCTTAGTGAAAAGATAAATCACATCAAATCTCACCAAGATGTTGTTCTTACTTAAGGTTTGATCTTTGATGAAATGGATAAAATGGCTAGAATTTTTGATGAAAGAATCAGACTTGCCAACAAGTGGGGCAAGCAATTTGGAAAGGAAGGATGCAAGAAGATAAGTAGGGGACCCCATAGTGTCAACAATGAGGCTTAAGGGGATACCGACTTTGTGAATTTTGGGGACACCATAGATGCGGGGGGTAACTTCTTTAATGGGGATGAGACACCTTTTAGTGGCATCATCAAAGGAAGAAAAAGACACAAGAAGCTTGAATTTTTTGAGAATTTTGGAGGAAGGGTTATTAGGAAGGATTTTGTAGCTACTTTTGTTGGAGAGGAAAATCAACAGTTTTGAAATATAGTCTTGTTTGTTCATAACAACAGTAGAATTACCTTTATCAGCTTTAGAAAAGATGAGGTCTTTATTGCTTAACAAGGAATGGAGGGCTAAACGGTCCAATTTAGAGGTATTGGATTTAGGAGGTTTGGCATGCCTGAGAGCCACGACAAAATCTTGACAAACTTCCTTAGCCAATTCAAGAGGGAGACCATGAATGGAATTTTCGATTTCAAAGAGGAAATCGACATGAGGAATGGCCAAGGGAGAAAAGGAATAATTAGGCCCCCTAGAAATAATTTTAATGGATCAGGGGTCAAGAGGGACATTAGACAAATTGACTACCAATTTGCTATCCCAATCACGAATAAGGGAGGTATGTGAAGGGCTTCCTGGGTGGATAGAGACCAAGGTAGGAAGGGAGGAAACACGAGGAATATCCAACTCAGGATCAGAGGAGATGGAGGGCGGCGAGGCAGGGGGAGGGGTCAGGGGGCAGGAAAAGGGGGTGGCCGTGTGTGAAGAAAAATAGTCAGGGTTGGCAGCAGGCGAAGGGGAAAGGACAAACGAAGGACTGGACTGTTGGAATACTATTTATTTGCCTACATAGTTGTGGTAGGTAAAAAATTAATAGTAGACCTCTCCATCTTGATCCTGCAGTTTTTACTAGAAACTTTTGGCTTCTAGACACTTCCTGCACCGACCTCCAGCCCTCCATATGTTTCTTCTGGAGATCTCTAAAGAGATATATAAATATAGAACTCACCTATTCAGTTTTGAGTGTGTAAATTAAAAAGATCTATGTTGCTGCAGTAAATAAATATACACTATTTTATGTGTTCTTTCTCTATTCAAAATATGCTTTGTTTTTCTTAATGCTCTATTTTTTTTTCTAAAGCTCAACATGGTATCAGAGCTATCATAAATCTTGGGTAGTGATTTGGAAATTGTGTAGTATCATAATTTTGTTTTTGCAAGTTGCAATTTGGTTGAGAGTAGCACTAAGAATTGACTGTGGCAAGTGAATAATATTGCAGCAAAGGAAAGAATTTCTACACAGAAAATTGGTGAGAAATTTTCAATTTTTCTAATCTGGGTGTTAAAGATTTTTGAAGTCTTTTTAATTATCATCTCAAAAAGAGGGAATTTAATATAATGGATTTCATTGGTATTCCTCTACTTGCAATTAAGTTAAATGGAAAAAATGATTATGATTGGGAGTCTCATATGGAGATTTTTCTAATGCTTCAAAATTGTTATGAAATTGCTAATGGTAGTGAAAAAAGACCAACAAGTAGTGGAAAAGATCAAAAAGATTGGGATACAAGGGACAAAAAGGGAGCAACATTAATCAAGTCTACATTTTTAGAAGAATTTTTCTAGAAGTTCACAATGAAAGAAGTGGAGTCAAAGTATGGGAAATTTTGAAGAATACATATCAAAATTCACGTGATGTATGGATCCTATCTCTCACCACAGAATTATATAATATGAAATTATCAAGTTCAGAGGAGTTAACCCCTCATTTAAGTAAATTAAAGGAAAAGAAAAATGGGTTTGCTTCTCTTGGAAAAAATATTGATGATAAATATTTTGTGCAAATAGTTCTACAAAGTCTTCCAGAATCTTATCAATCATTTATAAGGGGACTAGACACTACAGATAAATTAAAGAGTATTAAATCTGAAGAGTTATGTGCTAAGCTAGTGCAAGAAGAAAAATGTCAAATTAAAGAAAGAGACTCATTTAATGATGAATCTCAAACATTCATAATGAAAGGGAAACAAAATTACAAAAAGTCACAAGAAAATCAGTTTAGAGAAAGAAATTGGAAGTATGAGAATAATAATATCCCATCTAAGGATTATAATAAAAGCAAATGGAAATGTAATTATTGTGGGAAAATGGGTCACAAAGCAAATGAATGTTATAAGAGGATTATAGATAGTGAAAGGAAGACAAATAAGTTTACAAAAAGTTTTGATTCTAAAAGTAATGCTTTTTGTGTTGCATTTAAGGCAAATAACTCTTTTAAGGATGACTGGGTAATTGATTTTGGTGATACACAACATATGTCTCATAATAAGGAACAGTTTGAATCAATACATGAAAGCAATGTAGAGAAGATATAAGGTATGTGCACGATCATCATGGAAAAAATACGCCCTTAAGTGGCAATAAAAAGACAAAAGACAGAGTTAGACAACTTGACGTAAAAATTTGAATAAGTTATCTAAATTATTTCAAAAAAATGAAAAAATAGAATATGGAGCAAATTTAATGCAGTTTCTAAAATACTAGACATTTATTTTTTTTAAAAAAATCTATTTGGTGAAAATTTGAAATTTCAATGGAGTAGTATTTAAATTTCAGGGTAAAAATAAGAAGTAGGTGTCTGTTTGACCACCCTAACCACAATAAAATGATAATTTTTTTTATAATATTTTAGATATAAGTAGAGGACTCATGTCTCGATGTGATGCATATTTTTTTATAATTTTTTTCCAAGTAAATAATGAATTATGAATTTTTTATTACAGCTTTTAAAAAATATAAAAGCTCGTCTATCTAACGACCTTAACTTGGTCAAAAATTCATTTAATTACTTTTTTTTTTTTTAATCCTATATTATGTGAAGCATAGAATTTGACGCATGTTTTGGATTGAAAAAATATGATACTCTTTGAAAGTTATAGATGTTTTTCAATCAGCCTATCAATAAAAACTTTATTCGTAATTCTAATAGAAAATGAATACTAATTATTTATTAAATTCAAAGTAAAGCATAATTTATATTGGTGGAAAGCTGAGAATCTCCTCTAAAAGCCTTTTTCGTTTCATCAATTTTGGGTAAAAAAAAGGTCGTCAGCCACATGGGCCATCATATGGCCCATCATGATCCTGCACATACCCTATATCTGGGAAATAATAGTGCTTTAGAAGTTAAAGGGATTGGAAATGTTAAAATTGATAATGGTGTGTTTAAAAATGTGAAGTTAGTTCCAAAATTGAAGACAAATCTTCTTTCTATATCTCAAATTTCTAATCAAGGGTATAAAATATAATTTAACAATGACAAATGTTTAATCAAGGATGTGAGTAATAATTACAGTGACTACAATTGGTAAAATGGAGAATGGGTTACATAAATTTCAAGAATTCAAATGTGGAAATGAGAATATGTGTGCTATTGCCAAATATGATGATATGAGCAGGTTATGGCATGAGCATATGGGATATATCAACTATCAAAGTCTCAAGCTTATGGAGAAATTATGTATGGTGCATGGGCTTCCAAAAAACTCATCAAATCACAAGGTGTGTGAAGGATGTGCAATGGGAAAACAACAGGTGGAAAGTTTCCCACAAGGAAAATCGTGGAGAGCAAAAACTCCTTTACATTTGGTTCATAGTGATGTAATGGGTATTTTTAGAACACCGTCACTTGTAGGATCAAGGTATGCTCTCACCTTTATTGATGATTACACTAGAAGAATTTGGGTATATTTTCTAAAAAGGAAGGATGAAGTGTTTGATAAATTTAAAGAATTTAAGGCATTGAGTGAAAATCAAAGTGGAAGATCTTTAAAGACAATAAGAACAATAGAGGTATGTAATATATGAACAAAGCTTTTTTAGATTTTTGTAAACAACATGGTATAAAGAAGGAATCAACTGTCTCCTACTCACCCCAACAAAATGGAGTTGCAGAAAGAAAAAATAGAACTATAATAGAAATGGCTAGATGCATGCTTCATTCTAGAAATATAGAAGCTAAATTATGGACTGAAGCAATTACTATTGCAGTTTATATTTTGAATAGAACACCTACTAAGGCAGTTTTGAACATAACACCCGAAGAAGCATGGAGTGATAGAAAGCCTACAGTATCTCATTTTAGAGTCTTTGGTTGTAATGCATATCCTCACATTCCTGATGAAAGAAGGAACAAACTTGAAAGAAAAAGTGAGAAGTGCATAATAGTTGGGTATAGTGAGGAGTCAAAAGGATATAGATTATATAATTCTAAAACAAATGAAATTCATATTAAAAGAAATGTATGGTTTGATGAAGATATTGAAAGTGAACATTCTCCTACATTATCTTACTTTCCAATCTTGATTGACGAAGATAAGTCTACTAATGATCCAAATCAAGGTATACAATTTTCTGCAAAAGGAGAAGGAACACAAGTTGAAACATCAAGTAAAAGTGATAATGAAGACACACAAAAGACTAGAAGCATCCATGAAATCTACCAAGAAGGATCTAGAAATATGTTTGCTAACTATGCTTTTATGACTAGGGTGATGCAGGTTGACACTCCAAGTACATATGAGGAAGCAAAAGGAAAAGAAGAATGGGAGGCAACAATGCAAGATGGATACAATTCTTTGATGAAAAATGAAACTTGGGAATTGACATCTCTTCCAAAAGGTAAAAGTGTGGTTAGTTGCAAGTGGACCTACAGAACAAAGTTCACTTCAGATGGAGCTATTGAAAAACATAAGGCAAGGCTAGTGGCTAGAGGCTTCTCACAAATATAAGGCATTGATTATACTGAAACCTTTGCTCCAGTTGCTAAAATGAGTTCAATTCGTACAATAGTTGCTCTAGCTGCAAAATTTGGTTGGAAAATCTTTCAAATGGATGTAAAAAGTGCATTTCTACATGGTGATTTAAAAGAAGAAATTTACATGCAACAACCACCAGGATTTGTTAAAAGTGGTGAAGAACATCTAGTGTGCAAATTAAAAAAATCATTATATGGTCTTAAGCAAGCCCCAAGGGCATGGTACTCCAAAATAAATGAGTACTTTATTAATGCAGGATTTAAAAGAAGTAAAGTTGATCCAGATGTGTATGTAGAGCATAGTGATGATAAAGTTGTTGTTATTGTATTATATGTGGATGACTTGATTATTACAGGAGATCACACACACAATATTGAAATAACCAAGAATCAACTCAAACAAACTTTTGAAATAACTGATCTAGGGTTGATGCACTATTTTTTGGGCATGCAAGTATGGAAAGAAGAAGGAAGGATCATGCTTTCTCAAACTAAATATGTTTTTGATGTATTGAAAAAATTAATATGAGTGATTGTAAACCATCTAATACACCATGTGAATTAGGATTAAAATTGAGTGTTAACTCTACTCAAAAGAAGGTGGATGGAAAATTGTATAGACAATTGGTTGGGAGTCTTTTGTATCTTACTATAACTAGACCAAATATTGCATATGCAGTTGGTATTGTATCCAGGTACATGGCAGATCCACACATTGAACATTGGAAAGCAGCTAAAAGAATACTAAAATACATTAAGGGTACTTATCAGCTTGGCATTGAATACAAATATGGAGGAGAGCCTACTCTAGTTGGATATACAGATTTTGATTATGCAGGTGATATTGATGATAGAAAATAACTTCGGGATATATCTTTCATCTCGGATCAGGACCAATTTCTTCGAGCAGCAAGAAGCAAGCAACCGTATCACTATCATCTACAAAAGCTGAATGTATTGGTTCATCAAAAGCATCTCAAGAAGCATTGTGGCTTAGAAGGCTACTTGAAGAAACACACCATCCACAAGGATCTCCCACTACTATATTTTGTGATAATCAAAGCACCATCAAGCTAGCAAAAAATCTTGTATATCATGCTAAGTCTAAGCATATAGAAGTGCATCATCATTTTATTCGGGATCTAATTGAAAATCAAGAGGTGGAGCTACAATTTTGTGGGACAGAGGATCAAATTGCAGACATATTTACAAAAGCATTACCTATTGTAAAATTAGTCAAACTAAGAAACTTGTTACATCTCAAAGAAGTTGCTATCTTCTCCAAATAAACATTATGGGGGGGGTGTTGGAATACTGTTTATTTGCCTACGTAGCTGTGGTAGGTAAAAAATTAATAGTAGAACTCTGCATCTTGATCCTGCAGTTTTTACTGGAAACTTCTGATTTCTAGACATTTCCTGCACCGACCTCCAACCGTTTCTTCTAGAAATATCTCTAAAGAGATCTATAAATATAGAACTCACTTATTCAATTATGAGTGTGTAAATTAAAAAGCTGTATGCTGCTGCAGTAAATAAATATACTTTATTTTCTGTGTTCTTTCTCTGTTTTTCTTAATGCTCTGTTTTTCTTAAAAGCTCAACATGGACAAGGAAGACACACGACAAGCGAGGTTGGATGAGACCGGGGAAAGAGACAGAAAAATGAGGACTGATGTGATGGCGAGAAGGACTGGAGTTGGCTCGAGGAGGGATGGGAGAAACAGAATAATTAATGACAGAGTCAAAAAGAAGCTGAGAAGAGGAAACAGGAGAAAACGTACCTGGAGAAGAGAGATGTCAGCCGTTGGATGACCGTTGCTAATCCAAACCCTCTCCGATGGTGCCCTCTCCAATGGTGTAGGTTTGTTTCGGCGCATGAAGAGAGCACGAAATGGGCTTGACCTGATTTAACTCCTCCAGAGAACGCCAAGGAGACACGCGAGCTGGGAGAAGAAACCTGCAAGGAGACTGAAGCTTGTTCAAACCATCTTAAAAAAGAGCCACAATGGTTCTGCGCATGAAGAGAGTCCAAGCTACGTAAGATGGGACGTGCCATCTCAGGAAATCGCCCAGGAGACCTGAGAGAAGCTTGTGTTGATGGAGGGAGAAAGGGACATAATAAAGCGCAGGCAGAGGAATTGGACGAGTTAACAGGGTGAGCTAAGGGGTTAAGAGGGTGCGTCGACTAGAGATGAGGACGGTGAATGGGAGAATGGTGAGCGACGGGACCAAATTCCACAAACCAGGAGTGAAAAAAAGGCGCTGACAACTCATGAGATGAGGAAGAAGTCACAGAAGGACGTGAAAAAGTGGCGGGAGAAACAATAGGGGGATTAGAATAACGAGGAATGGAGGGCGAGGCAGCGAGAAGCAGAGAAAGGCGGACAGAGGAAGAAAAAGCCACACAATGCAGAGGCGAAAGAGCACAACGAGGACGGGAGGGAGAGAAAGGCGAAGAAGGAGAGGCAAAGAATGAAGGACGTTGCTTGTGAAGCAGTGCCAAGAATTTCCTCTTTTGCCTTCTAATGCAATCTTCCTGCCTACCAATGGCTCGAGCATACGACGTGGTATCAAGCCAGATCCAAACGTCAGGGCGAAGAGAAGCAGCAAGTTCCAGGTGGAGAGGAAGGAGCTTGGAATTGAGGAAGTTGATGGATGAGCTGGTGGACTAGATCGTAGACCTGAGAAGAGACAAACCCGCTTTGAAGAAAATGTGTCTGGTTTTGAAACTCCAAAGGCGATGTGTAACTTTAGTAAGAACAGGAATTAATCTAGAATCTCTGCACCTTTTTAGAAATGCAAGGTATGCAACCTTCTTAGCTAGCCTGATCCTTAGCAATTCCAATTGTTTAGATTTAGCAAATAGTTCCTTCTTATAAAGGGTATCAATTAAAGATAATAGATTTTCACAATTCATGAAGATTATTGTTGATTGTTTCTGGTTTAGATTGTGTAATAATTTTTTGCATCAACGAATCACACTTCCTGATTCATCATCTGGATAAGGAGAGCCAAAGAAGAAAATGAATAGGTGCAGACCCAGAGATGAATAAAAGGGAAGAGGAAGGAGGGGTGAGAAAGGTTGGCACAAAAAACTAGGAAAATACAGAAAGAAAAACCATAAAAGAAAGGAAAAAAGAGAAAATAAACTCAAAAAGAAGAGAAACCAAAAAACAAGCACAAGAATAAGCACACAACAAATAAATAACGAATGGAAGATATAATTATATATAAAGTGAAAGCAAAATATTAAGCCCACAACCCAAAATATAAGGAAAGGGACTTAAAAATAAAATAAAAGAAATGGATAAAATAATATAGATTATATTTATAGATAATATAGATAATATAATCTAAAATTAAAAACAAACAAAATTATAGATAAATAATTAAATAAAAATTAATAATTAACCATAAATGTATGATCTATAGATATACAATAAGATTAAAAAGAGGAGAAAACAATTAAAATAAAATAAAATAAACATACAAATGAAAATAGATAGCAACCTAAACAAAACAATCAAATATAGATATAGTATAATCTATATACAATATAGACTAAATGCAAAAAATTATAAAGAAACAAAAGGAAAAAAGAGAATAAACTAAATAATTAGAAATAGGAAATACTATTGTTAAAGTTTATATATATATTAATATAAAAACTAAAAGTACAAAAAAGTAAAAGAATGTAAAAAAGAATAGAACAAACAAAAAGAAAAAATGAAAGAAGAAATATATATATATAATTAAATTAAAGAAAGAATAAAAAGAATAAACAATCAATGAAAAAGAATAATATAGAAAAAATTATATAAAAAAGAGATAATAAATATATGAATATAAAAATTATAACAAATAAAATAAATAGACAATTAAAAATAAATAGATAGCAACCTAAACAAAACAATCGAAAATAGGGTTTAATATATGTATAATCTAAAATTCTACATGTAGATTAATATTACAAATAAACATAGATTGAAATTTAAAACCAAAAGCTATAAAATCTATTTATAGTTCTAAGACTAAAAATAACAAAAGAAATTAAATCTATAAGAAAATAAATAAATAAACAATATAGACTAAATGAAAAAACTATAAAGAAACCTAAGGAAAAAATAAACAAAAAGTAAAATAAACAAAAAAATTAGAAATACTATTAATAATATTTATATATAATTATATGCAAAAAAAAAAGAAAAAATTTCAATATGTAAAATAGATTATAAATAGGTTATAATCTATAAGTAAAATAGATTGAAATGCATCAAAATCAATTTAAAAACTATAACTAAAATTAACAACAAAAAAAAATCTAAATGTGAATGAATGAAAATACAATAAAGACTAAACATTAAAAACTATAAAAAAATAGAAGGAGAAAACATTAAATAAACAAAAATAAGAAAAAAAATTATTAAAATTTATATATATTAATATAAAACTAAAGGGGACAAAAAAGTAAAAGAATAAAAAATGAATAGAACAAATTATATATATACATATACAAATACAAAAGAAAAGGGAAGGAAGAAAAATATATATAAAATAAAAATGAAAAATAGAATAAAAAGAATAAACAACGAAGGAAAAAGAATAATATACAATTTTTTTATAAAAAAGATTATAAATAAATGAATATAAAAATTATAACAACAAAAAGTCATACGAATATATATAATATAATCTATAGATTATATTATGAATACAGAATTAAATAAATGTATAATAAGAAATAATGAAAATCAAATAAAATAAAAAGAAAAGAGAACAAAAAGATAAAAAAATATAAAAATAAACAAAGGGTATAACAATAAAAAAAGAAAAAAAAACAATAAAGGAAGAGAGGCCTGAAAAGAAAAGGTGGTAAGAACAAGAAAGGAAAAAGGAGCACAAAGAGGAAAGATAAAGAAGAGAGAAGAACAAAGGGCACAACAAGAAGGGGTAAGGGGAAGGAGGAAGGAAGAGGAGAGGAGAACCACACAAAGGAAGGAGAAAGGAAGGAGGAGAAAGTCTAACTAGGGACAGGGCAAGGGGGAGGACAAGAGCTAATGGTCAGAAGAATGACAAAGGGTCCTAAGGTTGGAAAGTAGTGGTTGCCAAGATAAACTAAGACTCCAACCTTCATCACGATTAAGATTCAGAGGATAATGGTTGATTTCAATCACTTCCTTGAGCTTTCACTTGAAGAAATTATCTTCTTTGAATAAGATTTGGGTAATTTCAAGGAAAATGTGATGCTTGGACAAGGACGAGTGATTGGCGAGGGAAGATTTGGAGGTACGGTCGTGCCTAATGTCGGCACTCTGTTCCTTGATTCTTGTGCTAAAGGAACGACCGATTTCACCAATGTAAGGAAGGCCACATGAACAAACAATCTTATAGACTCCAGAGTCGAGGAAGATGTCTCTAGAGTCTTTGAGGGAAGGGATGCACTTTCTCAAGGTAGAGAGGGGCTTATACTATATGTATTATAGTCCATATGTAAAATTATAGACTATGCATATAGATTATAATATATCTATATTCGATTGTTTTGTTTAGGTTGCTATCTATTTTCCTTTGTATGTTTATTTTATTTTATTTTATCTGTTTTCCCCTCTTTTATTCTTTTTAATCTTACTGTATATCTATAGATCATACATTTATGGTTAATTATTAATTTTTATTTAATTATTTATCTTTAATTTTTTTTGTTTTTAATTTTAGATTATATTTATCTAAGTATAAATATAATCTATATTATTTTATGCATTTCTTTTATTTTATGTTTAGGTCCCTTTCGTTATATTTTGGGTTGTGTGGGCTTAATTTTTTGCTTTCACTTTATATATAAATATATCTTCCATTCATTATTTATTTGTTGTGTGCTTATCCTTGTGCTTGTTTTTTGGTTTCTCTTCTTTTTGGGTTTTTTTTTCTCTTTTTTCCTTTCTTTTATGGTTTTTCTTTCTATCTTTTCCTAGGTTTTTGTGCCAACCTTTCTCACCCCTCCTTCCTCTCCCCCTTTATTCATCTCTGGGTCTGCACCTATTCATTTTCTTCTTTTTCTCTCCTTATCCTGATGATGAATCACTGAGTGTGATTCGAAATGCTGATGCAAAAAATTATTACACAATCTAAGCCAAAAGCAATCAACAATAATAGGTAATCCACTAGAATAATTCAAACCAGTTACTACACTAATAGCTTCCTTTGTAATTTTTAATGGAATAGTTAGCCACATAAATTCATCATGTATTCGGCTCAAAACATATCAAACCTATTCCAACTTCGAAAGCATGGGAAATTTAACCATCTGAGTGAATTTCTTCGTTGCCAAGATTTTATGCTCTGAATTTTCACAAAAATCTTCACCAATGATATGATGATTGTAAAAATTCATAAGTTGAGAATTCCCTAGCTCTTCAATATTTGCATGAATGTAAACCCTAATATCCTCTATAGCTAACACTCCATATGGAACAGATGAAAATTCTCGTAGAGGATCGGTCTAAAGGAATTTTTAGGGATACCATTTAAAATTAGGTCAAGGTCGATCCTTAACTTCGACTACCAAATGATTATTCATTTTCCCAAATCACAATTTTGTAAAGTTTTCTGAAAAATACCTTTTTTGTCAGATCGAAATTTGAATATTGAAATACTTTTGACACTTGAATCTCGCCTCAAATCACCAATATTCACTTATGAGCTCTCCATAATTCTTCTCTTTCAGATGAAAGGTAAAAAGTGAAGTGTGGAATGACCTTTTATCATTTACACACCTAACTCTTATGTCGCAATAAATTCTTTAACCCTAATTCATCTAGTTACTCTGTATTAGTACACCAAGACAGATAAAACATCTGTAGACCTCCAATTCGATATACCATTTCCTCTAATGAGTTTAACAAAATTTGTTGATCATTTATGCATCTATTGAACACATCCACATTAGGTATCACTTTCTTTTCAGGGGTTTTTATGATTTTATTTGACAACTCCCACTAGGGTTAAACGCCTGAGACTAATTCTTGGAGGAATTACTAGAAGCAGGTTTTGGTGCTAGCACACTTTCTTCGATAGAGGGTTCTTTCTTTACCCATTTCTTCTGCATTTGTTTCCTTACCACATTTGCAATGATTTTTCCATTTCCTTTGATGTCTTTCTGCATATTCCTCTTTTAATTTACTAAACCTTTTGTATTCCAGCAATGAGTTGCAATGTGACCAATTTTGTTGTAGTTGTAGCATACAACATTTCTCTTACCAGACCAGATGTTCCACTGATTTCCTCTTGATCTGCACTAGTTAGCAGTATGTCCAAGTCTATTCTATGTATAGCATCTGATGTTTCTATGAAATTGATACATTATGCTTCTACATTCATTTGACTTATGACCAATATTATGACATTTAAAACAATGACCTGAGAATGATGGACCACCTAATTCATTCTACTTCAGAATTGAGTGGCCATGTTTCCAAATTCATTACATTGGAAATAGTATCCATTAAATCTTTGAGCATTAGGTTGCCTTACTAAATACCTTTCAAATTTTTTCCCTTGGTTTCCTTGTCTAAATCTTCTTTGCTTGGATCTGTAACTTTCTCCTTCTTCATATCCAAGACCTCACTTGTCACCATGAGTCCTCTGACTTTTAATTAGTTCATCAAGCATGGGAGAACTAGCTTTGAACTTATCTTTATACTCATTAGCAGCAACAAGTTCATTCCTGAGTGCTTCTTCACTATTTTTAGACTATTCTAGTTCATTGTCCAATTGGCTACATAATTCAGATTTTTCTTTTAGGGACTGTGTCAGGTTTTCTTCATTTTTGTTTTTGTCTTCAGTCTCCTTGGTCATCTTCATCATGATAGATTCCATCTCATGTTTTAGAAGTGTATTCTCTTTGGTACGCTTTTCACATTCTTTTTTCTTTTCTTTTAGGGCATGATTAAGTTGTTCTTCAATGCTCTTACTATCACTCTACTTGATCTGATCACATAGTTCCTTTCTCTTCTCTCTAGACTTATTGATTGTCTCTTTCAGAGATTCAATGAATTTTTCAGCATCTGATAGGTTTGCTTATAATTTCTGAACTTCAGACTTCGATTGATCAAGATCATCTAGGGCAACTTAAAGTTGCTATTGAAGAATACTTGAATCCATTGAAACACGTTTCAATATCTCCCCAAGTGGTTAGACTTCTTCCAAAGGAACTAGCTCTAATACCAATTGTTGGAAACAAGCTACACTGAAAGAGGGGGTGAATCAGTGTTGTGCAAAAAATAACTTCATTAATCTTTATCATTGAAGCATTAGCAAAATTCAACCAAAGTGCATAAACAAGGAAATAAACATAACACCATAACACCAAGATTTTTACGTGGAAACCCTATTAGGGGAAAAACCATGGTGGATGGCCAATCCACAAGTATGATCTGAGTATGTTAAAAAATGAATATTACAAAAGTGGAATGCACTTGTATTCAGGAACACTACCTAGAGCTCACTACCCAAAGGTTAGGCTCATTTCCTTACAAATAAAATTGGATTAAAACCATCTGAATGCTTGAACTGAGAAAATTAACATCTACAAATTCCTGATTACAATTCCAATTAGGTTCAATAACAAATCTACTATCCAATAAATCGATTCTGCTCTTCCGCTCTATTATGCTAATACATATAGCACAAATCTTCTAGTGCAAGTGAAACTAGGCATCATCGCTCTTCTACTCTGCTCTTATTCACTATTTGCATCAATACATACATCACTTACTCACCAAAATGATATGGATGATCATATATATATATCCTCAACATAGGATTTAATTATACTTTTTCAGCTTCAATAGAACATAAGAAAATTACAACTGTCAGCCTCAAATTATGAAAGATGTATAATGCATACCGTTAATGGTCAGCCACAACTTGGATAAGACCCAAACAAAGATGTACAAATATAGAAATATTTAACTAATTGGTTCTCAAACATCCGTGACTTAATACATTCATGAAGTTGGCCACAATACAAGAAAATATTGAGAACAAGTCAACCGAATCTTCTAACTTTCACATGAACTGATAGGAGCCGTTGTGCTTTTGTAGAAACAAAGATAATATGCCAAAAAATACTCCCTAGGATACACAATACAAAATAATAACCTAAAATCATCATGTGGATCAATGAACATTGTGTTACCAGATACTTTGTTCTTCCTTAACAAACTTCAATCTTCATGTCGATACATGATCAATTGATAGTGTGCATAGCTGATCATTGATTAGGGTTACCATCAATGAAAACACCAAGTGATACACATAGTCTCGATTGCTAGAAATTGGTACTACCCTAAACACTAGACAATCGTGTCTAATTGTGACTTCTGATATTTGTTGCAGTTTGGGTTGACTGGGTATCTATTTCCTTTTTGCTTTTTTGGTATACTAGTCACATAAAAACACCTTTGCTTTTTGATCTTGTTGGGTTTTTTCTTGTCGAACTAGCTATATATTTAGACAATGCGTTGTAACTTATAATGTCTAACAAAAAAATATACACTTCCTTTGTTTTGTATCATTTATGTTGCTTATAGTTTTGTTATGCTTTCAGTGTATGTCCCTCATTTTATTTTATGTTATTTTGTTATAAACTTATGTGGCCCTATTCAACACATGTATCGATATTTTTAGTTGTTCTTATATATAATTGTGGACATGGTTGTATGCATGTATACATCTACATATGCATATACATAAACATATATGTATGTAATTGAATTTTTTGGGTGCATACAACATCTTGATATAAATGTGTCTAGATATATGTGTCTGTAATGCATTTGTATACGTATATGCATATAGATTTGAATGTTTATATGTATGTGTGAGTGTGTATGTGTGTATATACATTTTCCACATGTATCTATGAGGTCATGTGTTTATCTATATATAGATATGTCCATTTTTTAATATCAATGTAGTTATTTGCTTCTTATCTATTTCAATTGCCACACACTTTTATCTCTCCATAATTCTTGTTGGCTATAATTTTTTCTCCGTTGAATCCATAGTTATTCTGCATTTGATCGTTGCACATGATTAAAATACAAAATGTAATAAAAATTGTCATCTCATTTATCTTGTGTTAATCTTCTTGTGTTGGTTGAGTGTAGAATATTCTCATACATGTGCTTTATAATCTTCTCATGCTGCTTAAATTTTTTCTTTGTTTCTTTTCAATTTCCATTCATAAATTCATGTTGCATATGGATATCATTTGGTTCTCAGCTATAATGTTTGTTCCCTTGAATCCATGTACCTATTTCAATCTCATGTATGTGTTTTTAATCTTCTAATGCTGGTTGAATGTTGAATATATGAGTCCTACCTTTGAATTCATAAAGTTGGTTTTAATCTTCTTTTGTTGGCTTAGTGTAGAATATTCTTATATGTGCTTTATAATCTTTTAATGTTGCTTAAATATTCTCTCTAATGCTCTACATGTCCCTTCATAAAGGCATTTTGCATATGGATATCAAATGGTTCTTGACTACCATGTTTATTCCCTTGAACCCATACTTATATTTCAATATCATAACTATGCTTTTAATCTTTTAATGTTGGTTGAATGTTGAATATATTGGTCCTAGGTCTCCATTCATTAAGCCATGTCACATATGGTTTTCTTTGATTTTACTAGAGTTGCATAACTTCATTTTTGTTATCATATTTCCTATGTAATATTCAATGATGTTTGTCCTCTACCGACTATGCAATACTTTTGTGATTTTGCTTGAGCCCAGGTTATTAAAATATAGCCTAGAAAAATATATTGTTTCTTGTATCATTATGAACATTTATAATGTGTATATTGTATAGTAATATTATCAAGTATAGTTGATCATTTAAGGAATTTGTACCATGCATAGCTATTATTACAACCATCACCAATATATGGAACCCATATATGAAACAATGTTGTCATGACAAGTTGTGCCAAGTGATGTTTATTTCCTCTGCCCAAGCAACATACACATATATCTACATTTAAACTTATCTATATTTGTTCTCACATGTATTGACAATTTTAGTTGTGGATATCTATGTATGTTGTTTACAAGAACACTTGTCACAGTGGTGGATCATAGTATTGATAGCAGCTAAAGCTACATAACAACAATCAATAATGTCTTATTAAAAATAACATAAACTATTCAATTGCTTTGGTAACTTTAGAATGCTAAATATTATTGTGGCCGTTGGCACTATATGGAAACCATACATGAAACAAGGTTGCCATGCCAGCCTATGCCAAGTGATGTTTATTTCCTTTGCTCTCATGGTGATTTCTCTATTGACAATTCCACCTACGGATATATATGTGTTTTGTCTACATATAACTTTAGATGCATATTTTTCTGTATAGATTTTGATTTGTAAGCATATATATGGACTGTTTTATCACTTTGCAATGATCACCAGTACATGGAAACCATAAATAAAATAATATTTTGAAGCTATTGAACAACAATCACCAATGCATGGGTATCAACTCCTTCCTATGTTTATTCTTTTTTAAGGATAGTTGTTATTTGTATGAGCCTCAATAAGAATTTCTTAGAATCACAGGTTGTATATTAAGTGTAAGATGAAATATTGGTCTCATCATTGACCAAAGAAATAATAACTAAAAAAGGTGTATCTAACTTTAGATACATATATGGGCATGTGCAAGATCATCATAGAAAAAATAGGCCCTTAAGTGACAATAAAATTTAGAAAAATCAGAGTTAAGCAACTTGACGTAAAATTTTGAATAAGTTAACTATATTATTTCAAAAATATGTAAGAATAGAATCTTTTGCAAATTGAAATTAGTTTCTAAACTACTAGGTTTATTTTTATTTTTAAAAAATATATTTGGTGAAAATTTAAAATTTCAATGCAGTACTACTTAAATTTTAGGGAAAAAATAAGAAGTAGGTGTTTGTCTGACCACCATAACCACAATAAAATGATAATATTTTTTTATAATATTTTAGATATAAGTAGAAGACTCATTTTCCAATGTGATGCATATTTTTTTGTAATTTTTTTCCAAGTAAATAATTAATTATGATTTTTTTCTTACAAATTTTAAAAAATATAAAAACTCGTACATCTGACCACCTTAACCTGGTCAAAATTTTAATCCTATATTATGTGAAACATAGAATGTGACACATGCTTTAGATTCATAAAATGTGATACCCTATGAAAGCTATAGATGTTTTTCAATAACCTATCAATGAGGACTTTAGTCGTAATTCAAATAGAAAATGAATAATAGTTATTTATCAAATTCAAAGTAAAGAATAATCTATATTGGTGGGAAGCTAATAATCTCCTTTAAAATCCCTTTTTGTTTCATCAATTTTGGGTATAAAAAAAGTCATCAGCCACATGGGCCATCATATGACTTACATATCACCACTTTTTGGCCCATCATGATCCTGCACATACCCATATATCGATATAGATTTTGTTTTGTAATTGCATATATATGTATTGCATATGTTGGACATTTTTAATATGTGGTTTTCATTGATATCAACACTATTGGCATTAATTTCTTTAAGGTTGTATATATCAAGGATATTGAGAAAATTATAATAAAATAAGTTATAGGTTGTCAGTGAAGCAATGAAGTTCTGTATAGCCATCATATTGCTGGCTAGTTCAATATAATGATGGTGAGTAGTTGTAGATTAAAGGGTTTGTTGTCAAGTATATAAAGTTTATCCACTAATCTTTTTAGAAGTTCACATGAAGATTTGATCAAGTTATGAGTATCAGTGTTCTAACAGTTGTTTTGTTGCTTTAGTTGGTGTTCCTTAAAGAAGATGTTGTGATTCTAGTAATCTAAGTTGATGTGAATGCTTATGTCATGATTCATGATGTTTATTGATGTCTCTAGATCATGCTCTATCTGTGTTATTGGTTCACATTGATTGTTGTGCTCGTGATTAGTGATTTTCTTCTCGGTGTTTATATTTTTTATGTCCATGGCCGACAAGGTGATTGTAGCATGTTGTGGATCTTTGAGGCTAATTGTTTAAAGTGTTTTGTGTTTGAGACATGTTTTTTTGGGGTCCCTACTATGTTTTGGCTGATGCTATTTGATTCATATTGATAATTGTTTATTAATTTGGGTTGACAGTTTGTACACATTTTATATTTTTTTGGGCCGACATGTAGTTGATGTTATGCTTAGATGAAGATATATATGATCAATTATTTATACAATTTGAGGTGTGTTGTGGTGTGAAGTTGTGAAGTGCAAGTTGTGTGCGAATAAAGTTCAGATCCTTCAAAAGCATAAGTAAAGTGTGAAGAAGAGTAAGTAGAAGAAAGTGTTCATGTGCTTAACCAGAACTGTAATTAGGCATTAGTAGATGCTATTTTCTCAGTTCAAAATATCTCAGATGGATGTAATATGAATGTGATTGTAAGAAAGTGTGTCTTCCTTTGGGAAATAAGCCTTTTTATATTTGAGCACTGAGCTCTAGACAGTGTGCTTGAATGCATGTGCATTCCCCATTTATTATACTTTAACAAAGTATAAACTTGTGGATTAATCTCCACCATGGTTTTTCCCCTAACATGGTTTGCACATAAAAATATTGGTTTTATGTGTGCTTTTGATGTGATGATGGTTTATGCTTTGATGTTTAAGTATCAAATCTGAGAATAAGTTTATAAATTATAATTTTTGTTATAACTTTATTCACCCCCCTTCTCAATTGTCTGCCCTTGTGTTGCCAACAATTGGTATCAAAGAAGGTTCTTCTGGAGAAGCTTAATCACTTGAGGTGATCCAGGATGGTGACATATAAGAGGGATAATTTGAGATTTGATGGAACAAATTATTCTTTGTGGAAGACTCAAATGGAGTGTCATCTGAGATGCATTGGTGAATCCTACTAGATAATTAAAAATAAGAGATATCCCATCCCTCAGAATGGTCCTTCTATTGCAAGTGAGATTAAGGAAGCTGAGTACAATATTAGGGCTAAAGAAGCATTGTTGATTGCTTTGACTGATTCTGAAATTAAAAATGTAATGGAGTTGAAGACTGCTTATGAGATTTGGAAAAATTTGGAAACCTTGTATGAAGGTGATACACATGTGAAGATTGCTAAGGTGCAGAGCCTGAAAGGAAAATATGAAACATTGAGAATGGGTGAAGATTAGAACATTAATTCTTTTATGTAGAGAGTGAATGAACTTGTGTGTAGTATCGAATGTGTTGGTGGAACATTGGAAGAATCAAAGATTGTTGCTAAAGTACTTAGATCCTTACTTGCTGCATACAAACACAAAGCTTCTACTATTGAAGAGATCTGAACTGTATCAAATATAACCAGAGACATGCTGATTGGTTCACTTGTTGCTTTTGATTTAAGTGAGTTTGGTGAATCTCTTCCTAAGACAAATCTACATTCAAAGCTATTGTATCCGGGAAAGACAAGAAGAGATATGATCCAGGAGAAATTTCTTCTAAAAAAATGTCCAAATGTGAGCAGGAAATGAGAGAGATTGAAGAAGAAGAGAGAAAACTAGATGAGCTTGAAGCACTTCTTATCAAGAGAGTAGCCAAAGGAGAAGGTAAGTATAAAGGGAAATTTCCTCTTAAATTTTTTTCTTGCAATAAGATAGGTCATTTTGCCTCAAGGTGTCCTGAAAGAGTTCCTAATCCAAGATATAACAAACCAAGATTCTAGAGAAAGTGTTATTTTGTTGTTGATGAAGGTGTGATAGATGATGAATCTGACAAAGGGAATGCAAGTGAGGATGAATTTTTATTTATTATTATCAAGGAAAATAATCCAGTACCTATTGATTCTACTAGTTGCATGAATTTGGAGAAATCTCTAGCTTCTAGAGTTGATGAAAAAGATGAATGGGTGATTGAAAGTGGATTCTCTCATCACATGACAGGTGATAAAAGTAATTTTGTGAGTTTGGAAAAGTATGATGGTGGTGTTGTAAGATTTGGTCATGAAAAAGCTAGTGTAATTTATGGCAGAGGATCCATTTCTTTTGATGGTAAGCATAATACTAATGATGTTCTATATGTAGAAGGTTTGAAGCATAATATCTTAAGTGTTGGAAATATGATCAAGACAAAGGATATAATATTGAATTCAAGGATGGAAAGTGTAAAATATTGGGGAGTTCTAGAAATGTGATTACATATAGTACAAAAACAAAAGGTAATATCTTTCACCCAAGTACTGCTAGTAAAAGTTGTCTGATTGCTGAAGTTGATGAAAGTTGGTTGTAGCATAGAAGATTACATCATGTAAACTTTGACAATATAATAGAGATAAGTTCTAACCAAGCAGTGAGAGATCTTCCTAAGTTGATAAAACCTACTAATACTATATGCAAGAAATTTTATTTAGGGAACAAAACTAGATTCTCATTCAAAAGAAAACAATATTGTTCAAATGAAGTATTGGAGCTTGTGCATACTAACTTGTGTGGTCCTTCTAGAATTAGAAGTTTACAAGGTGAGAGGTATTTCATGTTACTTATTGATGATTATTCTAGATTGATGTGGGTTACTTTCTTAAGGGAAAAATATGAACCTCTAGAGAAATTCAAGATTTTTAAGGCTATGGTTGAGATAGAGATAGGTCTAAAGATTAAATGTCTGAGATCAAATATAGGTGGTGAATTCACTTTTGGTGAGTGTAATTCCTTCTGTGAAGAGCATGGAATAAAGATAAAATTATCTACCCCATGGACCCCTCAGCAAAATGGAGTTGTGGAAAGGAAGAACATGATAATTCAAGAAGCTACTAGGAATATGATGTTGAAAGGAAATGTTCCTCATATCTACTGGAGAGAAGTTGTGAGTACTCTAGTTTACACTCTCAATCGGGTATATGTCAAAGGTGATAATGGTAAGACCCGTTATGAGTTATGGTTTGGTCATAAGCCTACTATTAGATACATCAAAATCTTGGGAGTAAATGCTATATTAAAAGAGATGAAGATATAGGAAATTTTGATGCTAGAAGCAATGAAGGAATATTTCTTGGTTATTCTACTAAAAATAAATCCTACCAGTGCTACAATAAGAGACCGAGGAGATTAATTGAAAGTGATGATGTAGAGGTTGATGAAGACACATTTAGACCATCCAGAACTTGTGGATATGATTCAAATGATTAGAATGATAGTTCAAATAGAGAAAAGAAAGTTCAGACTCCAAATCAAGTGCAAATCATTTTGATGAATCAAGAAAATCAAGAGGAAGGAACTAGTGAAAGTGTAGAAGCAAGATCAGAAGAGCCTAAGACTCCAAGGTATGTAAGACTAAATCATTCAGAAGATCAAATTATAGGTGATAAGAACAAATGTGTTCAAACTAGGAGAAGAATTGCAGAAGAGTATTGTTTGATTTCAAAGACTGAGCCTAATATTGTCAATGAAGCATGCAAAGATGAACATTGGGTGGAAGCAATGAAAGAAGAACTACTAAAAATTGAGAAGAATGATACATGGACTCTTGTTCCTAAACCTAAGGACAAAAATGTAATTGGAACTAAATGGGTCTTTCGAAACAAACTGAACGAGCAAGGTGAAGTTATCATAAACAAAGCAAGACTGGTGTGTAAAGGATATTCTCAGATGGAAGGAATTGAAATTGAAGAAAATTTTGCTCCTATTGCTAGGATTGAAGCTGTGAGACTATTTATTGATTATGCTACTTACAAAAACTTCAAGGTTTATTAGATGGATGTCAAGTCAACATTTCTAAATGGTGAATTGAATGAAGAGGTGTATATTGAGCAACCTGATGGATTTCAATTGACGGATCATGGAGATATTGTTTTTCGGCTGAAGAAAGAATTGTATGGACTTAAGAAAGCCCCAAGAGCGTGGTATGCTAGATTGGACAAGTATTTATTGAAGGTTGGATTTAATAAAAGTATTGTTGATAGTAACTTATATTTCAAGATTGATCATGATAAAGATTTGATTGTTGAAGTCTTTGTTGATGATATGATTTTTGGAGGAGATGATAGTTTGTGCATGAAGTTTCTTGATAAGATGCAGAGTGAGTTTGAGATGTCTATGATTGGAGAAATGAAATTCTTTTTGGGATTGAAAACCACACAGCTAGATAAAGGGATATTTATATCTCAGTCCAAATATGTCAAATTACTGCTAAAGAAGTTTGGTATGAAAGATTCAAAGATATTTGGTACACCTACGGTGACCAGATGTAATTTGACTCAAAATGATGATTCTCCTAAGACAAATCAGACTAGATATAGATCCATGATTGGTGGATTGTTGTATTTGACTCAAACTAGACCTAATATCATGAATAAGAAATATTGGTTTCACCTTTGATCACAGTGGTGGACAATGTATGTTCTTGCTCTGGGGTTTGGTGAGAGCCTATAAGGCTCCATGACCCAATATAGTAGGGTGGACAGAAGGCCTTCTTTTTTTGTGTTTCACTTTACTTTGCCTATGTGCATATATGCATTTTTTTGAAATTAGACACATACAACATTTATCCCTATGTGCAGATATGTATGTATGTGAAATCAGATGCAAACAACATTAATATATATTCCTTCTTATGTTTATTCTTTTCATAAGATAGTTGCTATTTTTTTTGTAGGTCTATACTCAAACTTCTCTACAAAAAATTATTGCTACTTGGCATGGCTTGGCCCTATGTTCATTCATCCAAAAATTGTTGAAATTTTTGACAAAAAGAATGGGTACATATGTTTCAATTGACAGTTGTAGTTTTCCTGTTCAACAGCAACATTGTGCATTTATTTAAATTGCTCTTGTTAATTGAAACATGTGGTACTTTGTCTTGTGTGAAGTAATTGTCTAGGGCTTAGTATTATAAAGGTTTTTTTGTAAAAAGAATAAAAAAAAATATCCAAAACATATGTGAAATTAGATGTAGCCAACATTCATATATAGTACTGCCTATTATGCATGCAAGGAATGCAACACATATATACATACCTTCAAAAAAAATTATATTGATATATATATATATATATATATATATATATATATATATATATATATATATATATTACAACCATTCCCATTTATGATTTTCCCTTTTATAATTAGATTATGGTTTATGTGATTATGGAGGACAATCACACACCATTGTCATGTGTTTGTGAGAGGAAAAAAGTTTTTTTGGTTGCATCACATTGTTTATCCCTGCAAGCACATGACAATGGTGTATGTTGCTCTATTCAACATAACCATTTTCAATGTTATGGTTGGCTTGGTTTTCATGTTGTACATATCTACATTTTTTTAATTTTTGGTTATTTCTTATTATATGTGCCCATGTTTGGTGAACATATACCTACATATGCATCCAAGTCATGCAATTCCTATATATGTAGTTGCAAAAAAAAATTTATACTAATATATAGGTGTCTAAAGTTAGATGCACATTTTTAGCTATTATTTCTTTGAGCCTCAAAAAGGAATTGTTAGAATGATAGGCTCTATATTAGGTGTAATAAGGAACATTGGTTTCACCATTGATCATAGTGGTAGACAATGTATGTTCTTTCTCGAGGGTTTGGTGAGAGACTATGAGGCTCCATGACCTAATATGCTAGGGTGGAGAGAAGGCCTTCTTTTGGTGTGTTTCATATTATTTTCCCTATGTGTAGTTATGTATGTATGTGAGCTTAGATGTAGATAGCATTCATATGTATGATAGGTTGTATAATAAGTGTAATATTAAACATTTATCTTTGTATTTATTATAGTGGTAGAAAGAATGCCTATTATCTACATGTAATTTTGCATACATACATTTCCACACATTATTTTTGTGTGTATATATATCCAAGCAACAAATCCCTAAAAATGCATCCAAGGCATGCAATGACTATATATGTGCTTGCAAAAAAAAATCTACACCAATATATAGGTATCTCAAGTTAGATGCACCTTTTTAGTTATTATTTATTTCAGCCTCAAAATGGAGTTGTTAGAATGATAGGTTATATATTAAGTGTAATACGAAACATTGGTTTCACCATTGATCAAAGTGGTGGACAATGTATGTCCATGCTCAAGGGTTTGGTGAGAGCCCATGAGGCTCCCAGACCCAATATGGTAGGGTGGAGACCAAGCCTTCTTTTGTTGCGTTTCATTTTATATTTCCTATGTGCAGATGTGTATGTTTGTGAGATTAGATACAAGCAACATTTATATGTATGATAGGTTGTATATTAAATGTAATATTAAACATTGATCTCAACATTCATTATAGTTCTAGAAAATTTATGTTCTTGCTTGAGCATTTGTTGAGAGCCCTCAAGGCTCCACGATGCAATCTGGTAGGGTGGAGATCAAGCCTTATTTTAGTGTGTTTGATTTTATTTTCCCTACGTGCAGATATCTATGTATTTGAAATTAGATGCAGTCAAAATTTATATATAGTGTTGCCTATTATGTATGCAAGGCATGCAATGCACATATATATATTTACGAAACAAAATCTATACCAAAATATATGTTTCTCAAGTTGGATGCACTTTTTTGCAATTTTTGTTGGCTAGACATTTGTTTTCTTTTCCCTTTTCCCCAATGTTCGTCCCATCAAAACAACTTGTGTTCCTAATCATGTTGCTTTGCTACTTATAGAAGTGGTTATACATTGAGACACCATGCTCAATTTTTTAATCTTTGACTAATTTTTTTTATATGTAGACATGTATGTATGTGTAATTAGTTACAAACAACATTCATATACATCTACATTTAAAATTGTTGATACATATATATATATATATATACATCTTTGCAAATTTTTCTTTCCTTCCATCTTGTCCATCACTCCCATATGAACCTGTGTTTAGAACTTCCCCTCTTGGTTCTTTTTGTTGATCATGCTACTCAACAATTCCAATGTTTGGAGTTGGCTTAATATCTTTACCTATACCATTTTTCTTTAAGTTGGTGTTGTAAGCACTTTATTATTTTCCTCATATTATGGTTGTAGGCTCCTCAACCTTGTTCAAGTTCCAATCCTACATAAAAGGTGGACCTAAAAAGGAAAAAAAACCAAAGAAACGAACTCTATTATGTGCAACATAGAGGCCAGATATGTGCAAGTTGTCAGACCAAATACTTGCAACAAAGAGCTGATGTAGTTCATCCTTTCTTAGACTTGCCTGATCAAGAGACCACACCTCAATTACTAACGAGCTTGTTGGAAACACAGACTAGAATCTATAGTCCCACACCCTCCATCCCTTGGCATCTTGCACATAACCTTCCCAGTGAAGGTCCTTGGAAAATGGGTGGCTATGGATCTCAGCGCAACCTTGTCAGGCATGGCTTGCCATCTGCATTGTCATCCCATCACTATTTTAACTGTATGTTTGGAGATCCTTTTTGTAGTGCAATGCAGTCCTTCCATGGACACATTGATGCTCTATCCAATTTGAAAGTTTTTAGTATTTGCAAGGAAAGCTATGTCGGCATAAAAGTGCAAGCATCCAACCTAGACATCGTTTGTTTCCATTGTGCTTCTAAAAAGGCCATCCACTAATTCAGTTCAATGAAAAAAATGGACCCAAGACCACAAACTCCTATCCTTGCATAGCTAAATCATGTTGAAGAAATGCTTATAGGTAGAGTTGCTCCAATTTTGCAAGTGCCCCATGCTGGAGGAGGCCGATAAAAATATAGTGGCCATACTATAAGCTTCCCTCAAGACATCACGACCATTGCAAATTTGTTGCCACATCACCTACATGATATTGAACTAGTGATTGTTCGAAGAACTGACATTGATGGAATGAACTATGATTGCTATGTTGACAAAAATAATGTCATGGATGCGTTGCAATACAAAATTGAAAATGATCCATACTATAGTGATAATGAAATTAATTGTGATGCTTAAAATTTTCTGCTTGCTACAAGTACTAACATCTCCAATCTTTTGCACACAATGAAAGAACCTGTATAGAACATAGCTGAGCCAATATCAACTTCAAAAATTGTTGCTGATGAGGACGCTAAGCTTGAGGACTCATCATCCTTTATTTGATTGTTGCCCAACCCTCCCTAGGAATTGCAAGCAATAAAAGATGCTTTCTAGATTAAATAAACTATTCAAGATACTTTGCCTTGGATTGAGATCAATTCTAACCCTATCAATGAATAGAATACAAAAGGTTATTAAGCATGGCTTTTCCAATATTGTTCCCCACTGGAAAAATGATGCCCCTACAGTTGAGAAGAATATAGATCCACCTACATGAATATGGATTGCACTTGATGAGACACTATGATAATAGATTTGGGAGGCATGTCAAATTTAGATATTTCCTTTGTAATTTAATAATGAGAGATCAAAGCCAATAGTCAGCTTCCATTTTCATAAAAATAAACTTGAAAGAAAGGATCCAAAAGTCTTTGGTTGCACTGTGACAACTATTTCAAGATGCACCAGACACCTAGATAGAAAACCAAATCATTCTCTTTGGTGCATATTTGTGAGGAATGCACTCATATTAGGGCAGGTGTTGGTAAGATCTCACTGCAATGATCCACTAATTTAGGACACCAAATCTTGTCTTCACTCTGAGCTCTATAGACACAAAATGGCTTGATTTGCACAAGGTACTTTATCCTAGTGTAGACATATTCCATACTCCTGAAGATGCTTCATGGACAATGTTGTCCATAACCTGCATATAACATCATGCACTTGTGGTTCACCATTTTCTGTGATGAGGTTCTTGAGAGGTTTTTCCATGTAAATGATTATAGTTATAGGTATGAGTGGAAACACCATGGATTAGTACATGTCCATGGTTTCTTGTTGCTTCTAGGTGCCCCGAATATGTACACACTTGATTGGTCCAACCCACATGAAGTTTAATAGGAAAAATATTCTTTGATCGCTAAGTTTCAGCATGGAATCCTTGTTCCCTGGAACAAATAATATCAAGAGTCCACCACTCTTCTTTGGAGGACTCGTGTTTTATTGACACTTCACAAATTGCTTGCATGGACCCAATGGTGGATTATGAACAACTGGTGAACATGGTTCAAAGGAATACCAAATGTACTCAATACACATGCCTTAGGAAAAAAGGCCATGAATTACAATGTCACTACAAATCTCCATGGAATGCAAAACCATCATCGACATTGGCAATTGACAATGAATCAAAAAAATCCTATAAACCAACAAGAAATGATGAGCGCCTTAATATCCACAACCTTGAGATGCTTGTGATCTTGCGAGAAAAAATTAATTGTTAGCCAGTCTTGTCAAGCCAATTGTGCTAAACTACATTTCCAAATATGCATTAAAGTTAAAAAAAAAAATTGAAAGCTATATTGATATCTTGTAGAGGCTTGAAAATATAAATTCATTTGGGGATAGAGTGTTTCTTTCCTATAAAAATTTCATGATGAACTTGGTTGTAGATCGTGAAATTGGTGCATAAGAAACATGCCATATGTTGCAAAAGTCTCCCCTTGTCATGTCAAGCCAACATTTCCTATCTTTGAACGTGAGTAGGAAAACCTTCCACCATTTGAAAACAACTTTCAATAGTGAATATATTGCATGTAGTTATATTCATTTTCACATGCAAAGACCCATTGAGATGGACACTATATCCCTTATTCAATCAACACAATTGTATAAAAATTAAAAAAAATCACAAAGGTGGGGGTTGGCATTTGCGACCACACCTTGATGTGATCATTGTTTACCCACTATTCAAGTTTTACCCTACTGATAATTTTGATACCTTTGAACTTTTTGTTGGTTGGAATTGCTACTATACAAGCCTTTCGAAAATGTCAAAGAATATATAGGCCTCACCAGAGATACTATAACATAGAACTGAAGGGAATTTCATGTTGTTGGCTATCACCCTTGGCATGTCAATAGAGTTATTGCTCCCCCCACCAGTCAAGAAGAAGGTGATAGTGATATCAACAACACCCAGTCTCCACCTCCCATAGATGAATATGAATGAGAATTGCTTTCTCACCTTGGTCCTACAAACATTGTCTAATTGGACTAACTATAACTATTAGGTAGACATGACTTTGATTTAAATCACATGTGGGACACACACCATGTTCTTGAGAATCTAAATAAATTTGTTGTAGAATTCATCTCAATAAGTAAATTGCATACAACTGAAGGTAGTATTTTCCCACCTACTGCAACTGCACTTTGTCATCAACTATCTCCTAAGAAAAAGCTTGCTCTAAATATCATTAAAAAACACCACCTTTGTCAATCTTCATCATCACCATTGCATATGACTATTCAAGGTATTGTAGGTATAGGAAAATCATTTCTTATAGACAACATCCAAATAACACTAAATACATTACCAAATCAGAGAATGAATCCTTTGCTTTCTTTGGTGCCAACAAGGGTGGCCATTTATAATAGACATGCCTCTATAGTGCTTGCAACTCTGTGGATACCAATTAGAGATATGAATCCATGGAAAGGAAAACCATTGACCATATTTCAAGAAGATTTCAAATATATTAAGTACATCTTAATTGATGAAATGAGATTCTTGGGACCCAATTTGTTACTCAAAATAGATAGTTGGTTGCGGAAAATGTTTATTACTAGACATATGGAACCATTTGGTGGTGCCCTTGTTACACTTGTGGGTGAGCTTGCACAGTTGCTGCCTATTTGGGATAGGCCTATCTATGCTTCTCGCTCCACAACCTTGGCTCTTTGTCACACTTTCAATGTTGTCATGCTTGACATAGTCTTCTTCCAACATGGAAAGTCTTGTTGGTTGATAAATTTGTCACTTGATTAATATTATCTCGCCCATGCAAATGACAACTTGGCCAATAGCTGAGTCACTTGTGAAGATAATCGTAAGTGCTCTCAACTTATTTTACAAGGCGCATCTACCTTCAAAATATATGCAATGAATAAAACGTGGGGTATACTTTTAACTAGAAATCAATAAAGGAAACTAACACCTACCCATAACTATGAAAAGTAAGTGTTAAAGAATGATATAACAAAAAAGATTATAGAACAAAAACCCAAAGTCCCGTTATTCCATAATCACAGATAATATTCAAGGAAAGAGAGAACAAAAAATCCTTTCAACATATGACTTAAGTCAAATTCAAAGCTTGAGAACTAAATTCATACACAGTCTAATATAATAGGAAAACATTGAAATGTGATCACTATGGAACAAAGCTCATGTAATCAAAACAAAAGACTCAAAAATATTTTCTTATCACTTCAATTCTATTAAGCACATGAGTTCATAGGTCCTCAATACCCTTGTACAATTGACTGAACTCCATGGAAAAACTTATTCCCTTCTCTTCTTTCATAAAAATCCTCCCCACTTTAACATATGATTCATGTCCTTTTATATAGGCCAGTATTTGTTCATAACGATCATTGAAAACAACCAATATCAAAATGATCACCAAGAAATAGGAACAGTTCTATTACAACTCAAAATTTTGGTTAACACCATAATTACAAAAGATTCCATACATGCAAAATAAAAACCACTTCCACCATCGATCACACAAGAAGTCGTATCGCTAAGCATCTGGAGGTGTTGGGAATCTAAATAGATCCAACAATATTTTTGTAACTAGATTATTAAATTCAACCTATTCCTCTTCTTTATCTAGGACAAAAATTACCCCGCGATATTCAACGTAGTTGGTTTTCTCTTTCCATGCCAATGATCAAAACTCAAAGATGATGTTGATTTGCTCCTCCTCGAGCCAAATTAAATTTGGTTGTATGACTGGTACAAGCTCATTTTCCCATTCAACGACTTCACCAGGAAACACCATCTTGAGAAAAACTTGGAATTAAAACGCTGCTAACCTTGCTCATACATAAACTCTCTTAGGGATGGTGGCAAGAGAAAAGACTCTATTTATCATGGAGAGATGTGTAAATCTATTACCGTGTCTTTACCACCAAATTCTAGTTTTAGAGTGGTTTTTTAAAAGATTTAAAAGATTATGTTAAACCTCGAAATGGCATTTCAAGGCATTTGAGAATACATTCCTTAAATATGATGTACACTGCATTAAATGACCTGCCATATTGGGATTTGTGCCTCTAATCAGGTCTTCCAATCATTGAGAAATGAAAACATCGAACCAAATGTCGAAGGTTCTAAAGTTTTGAGAACCTCCAACCAGATGATTGCATGGGATAAATAACAAATATGGCTAGACATGCAAAAGGTATAAGTAAGTCAGATAGTTGGGGAGTTTTAAAACCTATGAACATCATGATGAGGTTAGGGAAAACAAGAGATCCACGACATCATCCAAACTTATGTGTTATAGAAGTTTAGAAATTGAGTGAAAAATTGGTGGGTAACATTGGCTCCAATTGGGGACTACATTTCCTGGTGAAATATAGATAACTTCCAAAATCATGTGGCAGGCCAATACAAGTCCATTGGGAAAAGGAGTCGAGGAAGGACAAGAAGAAAGGATGTCGCTTGCAAAAATGGAAGAACTGGACACAAGCCAAAAATGGCGCCATGACACCAAAACAAGCAAACATAACATAAAAACGCCCTACTATGTACATGGTCTAAAGACCCTAAGTCAAAAGAACTTGATCTCCATACAAAACCATTCATGGGCTAAGAGAAATAGGACCCACTGTGAAAGAGAGATGTGCATCTATGAAACATTTTCAGATTTAGCCATAGTAAATAGGTCCAATGGATACTTGGCAAGTCTAATATGCCTTTGTATGTGAGCATGTGACCAAAGAGCCATTCTTCATCATATGTCTCTCGGGTACAACCAACTATATTTTTATACTTTATTTCAGATGATTGTGAAGCATCTACTTCATGAAAATCAGGGATATTTCCATTAGTATAGACAATCAAGAAGCCATTGCTTACTGAGAAGACCCTATCATTTCTTTCAACCGTCAATTCAAACATCTTGCCTTCTTTTTCATCTACTAAGAAATCATCTACCCTACTCTGTAGGCTAGACACAACAACTTCATTCTCAAATAAATAACCATCAATAAGATTTTGATTCTTCCTTTTTTGATTACTATTATTTTCAGGACTGTTCCCAAGAATGCATTCCTCTAGTTCATTTCCATCGTGAAAAGACAAAGCATCAACTATTTCAAAATCATTTATTTCAAAAAAGGGATTATACCTTACCTTTGAATTTTCATCATATCTCATTGGCACATACACTGCATTGATTTTACCCCTATTGATCTCACCTTTAGATCTTTCTGACTCTTCCCCTGCTTTAATTTCTTCTACAATATTTTTCTCAAAAACAATGTTCATCCTTATTTCCTTCAAACATTCATGAGAAACACTAGAAATCAAATGTAGGCTACATAGTGAGTTAACTTCCAGATATGCAGTTGATGACTGTATTATTTGAATATCATTTTCTATAAGCGAGCTAATGCAAGAAGTTAGGTGCACAAAAAGCTCAAAAAGTGGAAGTGTTTTTGCTGTTTTTCATAATTTGTCACACTTGGACTGAAAATTTGAGGCACTTACACAATGAATTTTAAAAAATTTAGTAATATGAAATTTAGCATTTTGAATATAGTTTCTAAATATGTAAATTATTCAAATACCTAGATTGTAGAAATTAAATTTTGATAGGGATCTATAAAAACCACTTTTTAAAAGTCCCTATTTTTTTACCATACCATGCACGTGTACGGACATGAATTTTTGACCCAAATAAAAGTATTTTGATAATTCCTTTTGGAGAAAGAGACCTAGCAACATGAAGATTGATGAGGAATTATTTTTGTAATTTTTTGTTGAATATTTTTTGTTATTGAATTTTTATTGGCCTTAATTGTTGTTTTTAAAAATCAACGTGTATGGATAGCATCACTTGACCTAAACTAATTTTTTTTTGAAACATTTGTTTTCATTGTGTAGAGAATTTTCTGAAGATTGATGCCATATAATTTATTTTACAAGAAATTTAACCAAAAAATAGTATTAAAAAACAAAAAAACCTAATATTTCAAGTTTAAAGAATAGTTTGCTTTGAAATTAATTAAAAATAGTAAAAATAACCCAATCTTTATTTTTTATATATATTTGGAAACTAGACATCACATTTTGTAATGGTTTTTAATTTTATCGATTGATTTTGGAAAAAGGGCCCATCAGCCATATTGCCAAAGTTGGACATTCTTCTTTAATCTGCCTTAGTCTTTAAGTTGTAGGTCAAAGTCTAAGGTTCGGATTGCCAAGCCTTTCCTGAGCCTTAAACCAAGGCTACATGTGGGCTGGGAATCCTATTTTTAAATAACGTGTATGCGTTATGTGAATGCATACACATTAATTAAATGAAACGCGTATGCGTTTCATAACATGTAAGCATTATGTTTTTACCCATTGGGTAAAGGTAATGTGTACGCATTATGAAACACATACGTGTTCTATTTTCAGAACATGTATGCATTTCATAATGCATACGTGTTTCTAATATGACCATTTTTCCTTAATTTGAATATTCTGATACAACATGTTTTTCCTATGATGCTTTTTTTCTACAGTACAGTCCGAAAGCGCCATTTTCTACATTTTTTATTGCAAATTTGTCTTGTGAAGGGCATATTCTATTGCTAATTTTTGGATGAGACAAGTGCAGGTTGAATTTTCTAAAGTGAAATCAAGTACAATAATTTACAAGAAGATTAAAAAAAAAAGAGCTTTTTGATGTATTCATGATGTTTTTGTACTTCAAAGTTTATAGAAGAAAGGATCTTCATAGTACATAGTTTTATTTGAATATTGGAAGGAGACGGAAATTTGAAAATTTGTTACAAGTAAATCATTTTTTTTTTCATCAAAGAGTGTTTTGTAACCATGTGATCAAAGCAAAGACAAAGAAAAAAGTGTAGAAAGTCAATGACACCCAAAGAAATTCAAGAAAATAAAGACATGGAGGCAAAAAGACAAAGGGATAGAAGAGAAAGGATTCATCAAATGAAATTTTTGGAAGCATCTAGTTCCATGAATGTTGAGGAGGAAGCCATGAATGATAAAATTAATGTATACGATGCAAATGTGGAGATGGTGAATATGGAAGAAAATGCAATTATGGAGACAAACTCAACTATGCCTTCAACTTCAACTTTGAATGATATGGAAATAATACCTATGCAAACAACTTTGAGTATGTCTTCAAATCCACCTCCAAATGAAATGGAAAATGCACCTATTAAAACAATCTCTCCAAGTATTTTTTCAAACCCAAGTCTTGATAATATTGATTTTTCTTGTTTAGATGAAGTTGGATACACCATTGATGATATCAATAATTCTAGGGTTGAAAGAATGCAAAAACAAAAAAATGATGAAAATATATCGTATGAGAATGCGAATGATAATCAAATCCCTCATATTGATGAAAATGAGAATGAAATCCATTTTACATTTGAAAATGAAAATGGAACCCCTTGTGTGAATGAAAATGAAGCCCCTTGTATGGATGAAGGTGAAAATGTTTTTTTTACAATTGAAAAAGATGTGCTAGATAACCTTCAAGGTAAAGTTTCTTGGAGAAAAATTAGAACTTATGGAAATAAAATATATAAAATATTTTTTTTATAGAAAGAAATTAGGATTCCAATGTCAACTCATGGTGCAATTGATGAGAATATGGACAATGAGAAAAGTGATGAAAAAACTAGGTATTTTTGTAAAACCAAAAAAGAAGGTTCAGTAGAACAAGTCATATCTAGTACTACTAATGCTATTGATTTTATAGGTAAGAAAAGTCGATCTAAAGACAAAAATGTGGCTCATCATGCAATAACAACGACTTTAGTTGATAAATCAACTTCAAATAAAAGAATGTTAAGTAAGATTAGGAAACGTATAAAAGTAAATCCCAAAACTTTGATAAGAGTTGCTAAAAGAAGAGAAAGTATTGAAAAGGATCCAATTAATGAATGTTGTAGTTTTAGTGATAGACTCCCAAGATCAGACATGAAATTAAATAACGAAATTAAATCTTTAATCGATAAATTTTGGCATGATAATACAAGAGTATCACCTAACATTAGATATGTCTTAAAATTAAGGGTGGTTTCCAAAATTCGTGTACCTCATCCAAAGCATCTCTTAGATATGGCTCAAACTGAATTATATAAACAAAAATTAGATGCTTCAATCATATCATTGAATATTAACATAAGTCAAAGATCATTCGAAAAATGTAAACCTTGGTATGATAGAATTGATAAGAAAAGGATATCTCGTTGTTGTAAGACTCATGTACAATTCTGTTATTATTATGATAGTTTTCGATATATACGATGCACTTTGCATGTTAACCAAATAATGTAGGACATTTGTGGTATTAATATGCCACTTGAAAGAATCAAAGATTTTACAGCAGATTTGTTTTGTGAACCCTCTAATGGAAACTTATTTTATTTAAAAGCATGTATTTCTAGAGAATGTGATAGAAGTTCTAACTTTTCATTATTAGGAGAATTTATGCATGAAAGTATTTTTGATGAATTTGGACAACAATTAGTGGATGTAACAAAATTTAAAAATGTTGAGTATTCTTGAAAAGATGGAAAAAATTGAAAACGTTGTGAGCTAATTGTGGAAAATTTTAGTGTGCATGCATTTATTAAAGAATTTAAAGATAAGATTGTACCTAAATATGTTCAACACTCTCAGTATGCTCATTGGCTTGACAATCAATTCCGTTTATATAAAAACACATTCCCAATTGGAACTATATTGTCAGTTGTTGATTTTGCTAAAAATTATACTCTTGCTCCACAAGAATAAATTCAATCATAGTATTATAATTCAATGCAAGTAGCTATTTTTTTTCATATTGTTTAGAGACATGTAGATGATAGTAGAAAAGATAATAGAATTTTTTTGAGAGAGTACCATTTTTATGTAAGTGATAATCGATTACATTCATCTGAGTTTGTTCAATATCGTTTTCATATATTTTACAAAAATTTAAAAGAAAGAAGAATTCAAATGTTAGAACATCTCATATGGTCAGATAATTGCATAGGTCAATTCAAAAATGCTAGGATATTTTATTGGTTATGTAGAGTTCATAAGGAAAATAATATCTAACACATATGGAGTTTTTTTGAAGCCATTCATGGTAAGGGAGAACACGATGGAGTAGGTGCATGTGTGAAAATAGATCTTGCTAGAGAGAAACTAAATTTTGAGGATGCTGAAAAATTTAGAGATGCACATGCAATTGTAGATTGGTGCAATACCCAATTATCTACAAGAACAAGTGAGAGCTCAATAATTCACTACTTTTTTTGGTTAGTTGAAGAAAATAATATTTTTTTTCGACAAGATTGTGAAACAATTAATGGATCTGCAAAATGGCATTCGTTTAAGAGTTTGAATGCAAACACATGGACAATATGGACAAGGGAGTTGTCATGATTTTTTCAATTTTGTATTACAGGTGATTGAGAGGCTTGTGAAAATATAGAATAGGTTGAACAATGGAAACAAAGAGCCTTAACACCTACATCGGCATATGTTCAACATGGATCAACAATTGAAGATAATCAAGCGTTCGCATCAAATGATTATGATCATGTTTCTGATCTTGTACAAGAAGGTACATTATTTATTGAGTTGAATTTTATATGTGTAGACATGAAAATCTGTAAATTTGCTTAAAAACTAAAACACATACATCTTGTTAGCATGATTAGTATAAACAAACACAAATCCAATGTCTTCATAAAATAATACTACATTCTTCAAAATATTAGCAAATGACAAAAACAAATCCTAACATGTAAAGAAGACATGAAGTATATCTATCCTATGGTGGATTGGTGCAATTTAGTTGTGTAGGAAGCTGCCCTTTCCCAATCCTTGATAAGCTTAGATTGCCAATATGATGATATAGACAATGAGATGCTATGAGCTCAAGTTGCCTATAGTGTAGATGCTTTCAAATGTGGATGTTGAAGAGCAAGATTGATTCTCAAATGAAGAGAGTAACCTTGCCTAAAGATGTGTTTGTTTTGAATGAGATAAGATGCATTGCATTTATAGGAGAAGCTGAGAGAAGAGAGGCCGAGATTAGGCAATGTGGGACTAAATCCCATCCAATAGGATATAGACACTTGTCATAATGGGATTGGCCAAAGCTTGTGCAAGTTTTGGCCAATGTGCCCATTCAAATTTGAAAAATGTCAATAAATGCATGTTGCTGAGGGTTTTGGGGGATTCCTCTTTGTCCAAAAAAGTCAAAGATGAGAGTTATTGAGGGAAAATAAGTCTTTTCAATAAATCAAATAAACTGATTTATTGGTGCAAGTGGGTGGGTTAGTTAGGAGTTTAGATTTGACTCTAGTTGAGTCAAAAGCTAGAGAATGGTAATTATGATAGAAGTTAATTAATTTAGATTAATTAACTTAGGGGATTTTTAGGGATTTGATATTTGATTTTAAATCAGTTTGATTTATTAAATCAAATAAGAAGAACTTTAGGAACTTAATTAAATAATTCGATTTAATTAAGTGTGATGAACCTTAAGATTTAATCAATAAATTGCTTTAATTGATTAATAGCAAAATTGGATGCATGATGTTAGTTTTGCATGTCTACATTTTGCCCCTCTTTGAAGCAATGTAATTGTTGCATTGGTTCAAAGAATGATGTTGCGCCATTTGTAGGATGCCAAAATCTTACACATGAATTGCATAGATTTAGCCATCCTCATAGAATAACATAAATCATTTACTCCAAGCAAATTAATAAAACTAAATCAAACATGCAATAGAGAAAATGAACTACAACCTATTCTATGGTGGATTGGTGCCCTCCATGAAGATGTGAGAGAGCCCTTTCCCAATCCCTTTCCAAGCAAAATGAGATAGACAATGAGTTGCTATGAGCTCAAGTTGCCTATAGTGTAGATGCATTCAAAATGTAGATGTTGAAGAGCAAGATTGATTCTCAAATGAAGAGAGTAACCTTGCCTAAAGATGTGTTTTTTTTTTTAATGAGAGAAGATGCATTGCATTTATAGGAGAAGTTGAGAGAAGAGAGGCCAAGATTAGGCAATGTGGGACTAAATCCCATCCAATAGGATAGAGACACTTGTCATAATGGGATTGGCCAAAGCTTGTGCAAGTTTTGGCCAATGTGCCCATTCAAATTTGAAAAATGTCAATAAATGCATGTTGTTGAGGGTTTTGGGGGGAATTATCTTTGTCCAAAAAAGTCAAAGATGAGAGTTATTGAGGGAAAATAAGTCTTTTCAATAAATCAAATAAATTGATTTATTGGTGCAAGTGGGTGGGTTAGTTAGGAGTTTAGATTTGACTCTAGTTGAGTCAAAAGCTAGAGAATGGTAATTATGATTAGAAGTTAATTAATTTAGATTAATTAACTTAGGGGATTTTTAGGGATTTGATATTTGATTTTAAATCAGTTTGATTTATTAAATCAAATAAGGAGAACTTTAGGAACTTAATTAAATAATTTGATTTAATTAAGTGTGATGAACCTTAGGATTTAATCAATAAATTGCTTTAATTGATTAATAGCAGAATTGGATGCATGATGTTAGTTTTGCATGTCTACATTTTGCCCCTCTTTGAAGCAATGTACTCGTTGCATTGGTTCAAAGAATGATGCCGCTGACATCAAAATTAAATTTTTTTTGCTTTTTTCAGATGCTCCAGCGAAATAAGTACGTTAGTACATTGCCCCCTCGAGAGATTGAGTGAAAATATTGAGGTGGATCTCGCGACAAAGAGGTTCAAAATGAATGTATGGATGGTTAGACTATATGATATTTATGATAATGCTGATGAAAATGAGATGACGTGATTATGCAAGATAAAAGTGTGGATGTAGGGTCGATGCAGGATGGATACATTGTTAGCGTGAAAGATGATAGAAGAATGAGAGGGATCAACCCTTGAATCCAAGAAGATGAAGAAGTCCAACAAGTCCTCTAGTTGTCAAGACTTTATTGGATATGATGATGAATGATGATGATGCATTGCTTATCCAAGGATGGGAAAAAGGCATACCTTTCTTTATGTTTGATAACACACGTGGGTGCGATGCATCAAGGTATTAAGAACTAGGATGGCATTGCGCCTAGTGTGATGGACTTTGACTCGACAATCAGATAGGAGTGCTCTTGTTCACACTTGACATACGGAAACCTTGCTAGGACGGACCCAACAAAGCAAGTATTCGTCAAGTTATTTTACAAGAACATCCAACAAGCACAGTAGATAAAAAGATAATGATCATTGCCCCATTCCTTTCTCTTTAACCCTGTTTTGTTTAGGTATCATCAAGAGGTCCTTGGAATGAGCGCAAAATAAGATAAGTCAAAAAGACCAAGATAAAGTAAACAAACAAGCCAATGTTCTTCATACCACTAGCCAAGGCTAAACTACTATGAGGTACCTGATGCTTATGTCCATCACAGGAAAGCTTCATCCTAGGACATGTAGTGATCAAGGTTTTGGTGAGACTGATTTGGGTGATAAGCTACTAATAGTCTGAGTTGACCAACTTGCTTGCTTACTGATCTAGACTTAAGACTTTGACAATTAGGCGTTCACTTTGGAACTTACTAGACTTGCTTCTGACTGACTCACCAAAAGGTGAAAGCGACGATTGTTTTATTATGAGCGGCGACAATCACGGGTGAAAGCGAGATGAAATGGATGCACTATTTTGGTTTTTTCAAATGTTTTGAGGCTGTTTTTGGAATTTTTGAGATGTTTTACAAATGGTTTTGGTATTTTCAAGATTTATGAATGTTTTTGAATTTTGTGTCTCGGGGGCTGATCAAGGATGGCCTTGCCTATGTTTAAACTCAAAGATGACGTAGTTCGGACTCCAATTGACTTGACTACTAATGAGATAGATGGGCAAATGGATTGCCATTACGACTAACACCTAAAATGTGAAAAAGATGGACAAATGAATTCCCCTGCGATGGATGCCTAACTAGATGGGCAAATGGATGTCATTGCGACGGATGCCTAAAATCCTAAAAAGATGGACAAACGAATGCCTCTGCGACGGACGCCTTACTAGATGGGTAAATGGATGTCATTGTGACGGACGCCTAAAAGACTAACCCTAACTATAAAAAAAATAGATGGGAAAACAGACTGCCAATGCGAGGACGCCTAAGGACTGGCCCTAATTGTGAAAACTTGATGGGCAAACATATTGCCAATGCGACGGACACCTAAGGACTGACCTAAATGTGAAAACTTGATGGGAAAATGAATTGTCAATGCAACAGATGCCTAAGGACTGACCCTAACTGTCTCGAGGGATGATCAAAGATCAACCTTGCATACGTTCAAGCTCAGAGATGATGTAGTTCGACAAGGTGAAAGACTGACAAGACTAAATAATGAATGTTTTTGAAGATTTTATGATATTTCGACATGTTTTTGGATTTTTGATGATTTGGATGTTTTTGGATTTTTGATGATTTGAATGTTTTTGGATTTTTGATGAGATTTTGAATGTTTTTGGATTTTCTGATGATTTTTGGATGTTTTTGCATGATTTTGACAATTTAGATATGGATATGTGATGATATTAGTGCTCTGTTTTGAGATTTTGTTGAAAAGCAAGCTTAATGTTGATCAATCGGATTAATGAATTGATAGTTTGACTAAGTGTTTTAAGTCAAACAACAGTGATAATGCACTTGTAAATTCCAGGAAGTTGTGTTATCCCAGAGTAAACTCGTACAAAAAGGATAATTTGGCTAGGTGTGTTAAGCCAAACGAGCTGATTATAGATTTGATAATTTGGCTAAGTGTGTTAAGCCAAACAGAGATGATAATGAACTTGTAAACCCCAGGAAGTTGTGTTATCTTGAGTAAACTTGTGCACAAGATGATAGTTTGACTAAGTGTGTTAAGCCAAACAAGGTGATATTTGATTGGATTCGATTGATCAAGATTGATGAAGCTTGATTTGGAACAAAATAACTTTGATGATTTTGATGCGATGCTGCCATGCACATTAAATGCGACTGATATTGATTATTGGATTGATGTTCGACAAAAGATAAAGCATGATAAGGAATGTCTTCTTGTCAAAATATGCCATGGGCTAGTGATTTGGGATTTTTTTGGCTCACAAATGCTTTGGCCAATTTGATTTCATGTTTTCCAATGTTTGGATTACTAGATAAGTTAGATGATATATATCAAAATTTATTCTTGAGGCAAGATGTAAATATCTACCCCCAGTGTCTAGCAATGTATGGAATGCCATGGGTGCATTCTTGGATAGATGGATGGGTATGGTAAGCATGCAAAGGATGCCAAGGCTTATCTTGTGACAAGATAAGGTGTTCAAATAGAGGAACAATCATATGGATATTGCTCAGATAGCATTGGCTAGGATGGGATTAGTGAAAATGACCCATGTCAAGATGTTTACCATAAACAAGTGTAAGGTAGATAGATGGTAATAGGTTGGATAAATGGTTCATGGATGAATGGATGATACGGACAAAATGTTGGCTTTATTATGGATGTGATAAGATGCTTTCTCCTGAACTGGCGCGCGTAGATGCTCGATTCTACACATGATGCCTGTTTGCCAAGTTTTCATCATTGTACCTGTCCAAAGCGCCACCGAAATGGTTTTCGCTAGAGGACAATTTTTTTCTTTACTGTTTTCAATCATTTTTCTAATTTTTTTGGATTTTTTGTATTTTTTTTATTTTTTTGCTGTCGCCAAGATGCTTGTTTGCTAGGTTTTCATCAAGGTAACCATTTTTTCAGGACTTATTTTATTTTATTTTTTTGTATTTTCTGAGAGATTTT
Source organism: Sequoiadendron giganteum (assembly GCA_007115665.2). Classification (NCBI taxonomy): domain Eukaryota; kingdom Viridiplantae; phylum Streptophyta; class Pinopsida; order Cupressales; family Cupressaceae; genus Sequoiadendron; species Sequoiadendron giganteum. Next base: position 102,420,182 of record CM021106.1, read on the forward strand.
AAGTTGATGCTGAACCACCTGGCGATGCTAATGTTGATGCTTCTACCATAACATGCCATCGGTATCTTGCTTGAAGAAGTTGCTTTGCCAAGATACATGCACTTGAAAGTAACTTTTGAGAAATCTATTCTACTTTTCTGATACCGGAGTTAACTTTGTCTTTGTGCGCACATCGCAATAGAGCACCTTCTGAATCCTTATGATGAAGGGTTGTTGCCAACACATGGTCAATGTGAGAATTGGATATTATGCGTGAAGGCAGGGATGGTGTGTGTTTAGGAATAAAAGATGGATTGGTCGATAGTTTGGAACCTTTGACTCTCCAAACTTGGGAAGATGAGCAATAATGGGTGGATACGGATGTGTGTGTGGAATCAGGACCAACAACTCGATATACCTTGTATGTTGCTTGAGAAGCCTGCTTTTGACTTTGTGGACATATTTGATGGATACTTTTCCCTTTTTGATTTTTCCCCATAGTTTCTTTGACTAATGGAGTTTGATAGGGATAATCTTTCTTTGTATTTTTTGCTATCCATATGTATTTGATTTGTCCTTCATCCTTCTTAGCTTCTTTTCTTTGATTCAAATATCTATTTTGATGTTGGTCCCAATTCATGGATTGGGTGATGGGTGGATGAAGATTTGTGATACGGCTGGTTGTAGTATTGGCATCGATTTCACAATAAGGATTCTTCGTGCTTTCTATGTTGACGTTTGCTTGAGACGACGTTGCCCCCAATTTTATGGAAGTATCACTGATTTGTTTATATCCCTTGATTGTTAAATAACCAAGGCCTTGATGCTTATGATTGCCAAATCTGCACAGGTTCTAGAATACCTTGTTCATGTAGGCCTAATCCTCTGCCTTGATAATTCATCTACTCAAAATTTTTATTTATAATAGGATATGATTTACCTTGGAAACAAGGTGCTAATCTTTTTGTGCTCTATTGTGGACCTTCAAAAGTGTCAGCTTCTTTAGTGATGAGATAGCTTCCCCTTAAAAAGGTGAGTGATCCTAGTTTATAAGTGATAGGATCCTCTGCATGTGGGATGACTTCTTGATTGATACCCTTGGCTTGATCTTGTGAGATATCAGATTGTAGTGCTTCTTCAAGAAGTGTTGATGCTTTGATGTCCTTGTAAAATTCCCCCTCATGATTCATTCCTGATATGCTTTCACATGATGTTTCTGATTTGCAACTTTTGTACAAGTCTTCTTCATGACCCATTTCTGATATGTCTCTGCATTTGTCTATATCTTGATCATGTGTATAAATGTTAAGAGTAGGAGAATCTTGTTCCTTGGTAATGTTGTCAAGAGTATGAGACTCTTGTTTTGAATGAAGATCATCTACATGTTCGTCCAAAGAAAGCATCTTGTGGGTAGATGGAGGAGTGTGTGTTATATGGATATGATCATCATTTGCGGCATCTTGTATAGATAGGAGAGTGCCCATTAGATCATTGTAGTATCTTGAAGATACGAATTGTTGATCTTGAGTGGTTTTAGAACTATTTTCAACATGCTTTGGATCAAGTTCTTGACATGGGTCAATTTCAAAGGATGGATTGCTTATAGTGGGTTTTTGGACATCATCATTGGGAGGTGGCTCAATATTCTCTTGAGCTTTGAGTGGATTTGGATCACATGTTGAGCTAGGGATTCCTTCAATATCTGTAACCATGAGGTCAAGGGATATCAATATGTCATTGGAAGGGCCATTGCTAGAACTTGATGGAAGATTTTGATCATGCTTTGGAACGCGTCCTTGAGATATGTCCTCTAACTCATAAGGCGATGTAGAGACATTTTCGATATGATCATTGGTGGATGGATTGTAGCTTATGTCAATGGGATCAAATAACATCAACACTCCTTGAAATAGATCTTTGTAGGAGGGGTCTTGATTATGACTAAAAAATGTCTCTTGATGTATGTTGATTTGATCTTCGGATGAGATGGAAACACCTTCAAGGTGTTCATTGATGGATTGATCTTGATTTTTTATTTCAACAATTGTGGAAGAGAGATTACCAATGTCTTCAACCATAGGATCAAGTGATGTTGACATTTCTTGAATTTGATCATTGTTAGAAATCATTGGTGGATTTTGATCGTGATTGAAAAGTAGCTCTTGGTGTATGTTGATTTGATCGTTGGTCGAGGTGGAAACATCTTCAAGGTGCTTATTGATAGATTGATCTTGATTTTTGATTTCAAAAATTGTGGTGGGAATCTGTTGCAAGCTTTGTTGAGTGAGTAATTGGTAGTCTTGCAAGGCTTGTTGATACGCTTCTTTTTGTGCTTGCAATTGAGCTTGGAATTATGCTCGTGCTTGAGCGTGTGATTGTTGGATTGCTTGTGCCATCTGAGTGACATGTGAGGCTTGTTGGTTTTGGAGTTCCTTTTTGCGGGAAGCTTCTTGAGCGGCTTGCAACATGATGGAGAATGAATTTTTCATGTTGTATTTTGACGGTGGTGGTGGTGGTTTTGGAATGGTGCTGATTGTTGGGATTACTTGAATGGTTGCCACCTGCTGTTGTGATATCAATGGCAAAATGGGATGATTTGGTGTGATGCTTTGATTCAGCATGATAAATTGAAATTGAACATTGTTGTGGTTGGGAATCATATTGCCTTGATTTAGGTAACTTTGATTATGCATGGTGTTACCTTCACTTGGATCAATACCTAGAGTCGTCAACATATTTCTTGGATTTTAAACAACATTGATGGGATTTGCAAACATGTCTACCCCAAAGTTTACCAAGTGCGGATTCAAAATGGTCATGTTTGAAAAACTTGTATTTGACATGCATGGATTTGGTGGGATAATGTTGTTTGGAAAACTCATGCATTGAGTGTTTGGTTGATAGATTTGCAGATTTGGACTTGGATTTATATCTATCATTGGGAAAGGTGTTCCACAACTTAGATTGGGCATACTCACATTGAGGTTTGGAGGAGATGATGATGCCATGTATAAATGTGAGTTTCGAAAATCGATTGGCTTTGTGAGACTTGGATAGTTTGGTTGACTTGAACTGATCATGATGGATGGATCAAGATTATATTCCATGTCCCTCTTGTGTTGAGATCGAGTTTGAACCATAAAATGAAGATCAATTTTTAAGAATGTAAGAGATGAACCTCTAATCCTTTAGATCGGTCTAAACCTTAGGTTCAAAGAAGCGAAGAACTAGGATAATTGAAGGATCAAAGTGATGACGAGGATGAGATAAATGAAAGATGAGTGATATGGATGAATGGAACTCTTATAGAACCTTTGAAGGGAATGCTAAACCTTTTAGGACTTTGATTGATCGTGATTGGATTGATGATTTGACTAGATGTGTTAAGTCAAACAAGAGTGATAAATGTAATCGTAAAACTCTAGGAAGTTGTGTTATCCATAGAGTGAACTCCTAAAAGATGGTAGTTTGACTAAGTGCATCAAGTCAAACAAGGTGATGATTTGATAATTTGGCTAGGTGTGTTAAGCCAAACAAGATGAACTTGTAAACCCTAGGAAGTTGTATTATCCAAGAGAGAACTCGTGTATAAGATGATGGTTTGACTAGTTGTGTTAAGTCAAACAAAGTGATTTAATTTTTCCTAGAAGTTTAGCATAACAGATGTTTACAAAGTTCCCAAGAGTTGTTGGTGAGGTGATTTTTTTGACTGATTTTTATGGTTGAGAGATGGATGGAAGTGATTGAATTTGATCCTAGACTTGACCTAGATAACACTTCTTCTTACAAGAGCTCGGTGTTGAAGGACACGCTATATTTCCTATGAGAGGGAAGCAAACCTTTCAAAAAAATTTGGGATTCTGCTGATAGTAAAACTCATTCAACTCAGGATCTCAAAATTCTCCTCACGAGCTTTCAGACTAAGCTTCTTGAACTTTGGTTTCGGGATTTTGGTCTTGCGAGAAATCATGTTAGAAAACACACATGTAATCCAATTTGTCTTTTATCTTATCTTAGTGAATTCCTTTTACCAAAAGCACTTGCTTGATTATGTTTTCAAACTGAATGTCTAATGTCCTGCTTTCATTTTCATCCCACAATGTCCATTATGTGGAAATCAAGGAAATTAGGGCAAAAGTCTCCTATGTTTATCCTTAGTGAAAAAAAATGATGATAGAATTCAAGCACTTAGAAACCTCTAAGGATATGATCCCTAGGGAAAGCAAGAGTGCTTAAATTCGTCAAAGGTATTTGTTTCTCACAAGGGGTTTGAAATTTTAAGGTCTGTAAATGTTTGTTTTCAAATGTTTTCAAGATCAAGCAATGTATTTCTTCCCAAACACTTTTACAATCCTAGGATGATGAGGCAATATCTTGTTGGGTTCCCACTTGGATAAATCCAGCTGCGCATATCTTGTGCGAATGGCTAAATGCTTGTGCACACTAGCTCCCCTCCATGACACTCACTTATTCGAGTCAACCAAGCATTAGTACCCATGAATCTCCCATGGCATACTTTCCATTTCCACAACAAGACCACATGTTACGTGGGGCGGCTTCAAAGGACATGACCTTTTGCACCAACAAGATAGACAAGGTTTTTGCCTTTTTCTAAACAGAAGGTTCTAATTCGGGCATTCCGTTCGTGGGGGATTATCCAACATCGGCGAGAGTCCATTGCTATCCATCTCATCGGAATAATCCTTGTGATATTGGCCTTTGTTTCAATATCCACACTTATATCCCGGGTGGAAGTCGCTTGGCTTTAGCGTGTTCCCGGTTGGGTCGTTCCCTTGGGTGAGTACTTTTTCCCACAAGGTAGTCCCTCTAAGATAAACAAAAGCAAGTTAACATATCCCATCGTTTACACAACCTTTGTTGAAAAACAAAGGGGAAAACCTCCATAATATGTCGTGCTCACACTCGCATGTTTTTTTCAATTTTAAGATGCCCAAATTGAAGTGGGGAGGCAATATTTTTGACAACTTAACATCACCAAAATGCTTTTGATTCTCAAGATCGTTGTGAAGCACGAGAGAAGTGCATACACATTTCAATGATGTTAATTTGTGAAAAATATTACAAAACATGAAAGACACTTGTTCATTTTATACCTCAAAGTAGTGATGAGTTCGTTTTAAAAGCACCAATTGAAATGTGAAGTTTGCCTTGTTCAATTTTAAGTCCAAATTGAAATCTAGTAAATATCTAAGGTTCTTTTTAACCAACTTTGAAAAGATCAAGTCAAGTGGTTAGTTTTAAACCCAAAAGGAAATGTGAGTTGGTTTTAAAACAAAAACAAAAAAAGGAAGTGAATTGAAGCTCTAAGATTGAAAATAAGCATTAAAAAATGCTTTTTCCAAGTCTTGATTTCAAAAGATATCTCCAACTCCACTTCATTCACCTTCGTTTTCGTTTGATGTCAACCTTCAACTTCAATCTTGATGTCAACCTTCTATTTCAACCTTGATGCCAACACCTTGATGTCAACCTATTCCATCACAAGGTAACATTTTAGCAATGAATTTTTTACTTTTAAAGAATTAATGAAGTAAAAAGAAAATCAAAGTTCAATGAAACAAAGTTTCATACCAAATAGTAACATGGAATTGTGAGATCGCAATACTTTATGTTCTAGGTCTATAATTGTTTGTTCTATTGAGGCCACATCACATGATTTCAAGTCAAACAAATTATTCCTCCACTTATTCTCAATACTTCAAAGATGAATACTACAAACTCCAATCCCTAGGTTATTACTATCAAAATCTGCAATAACTAAAGCTATCCTTCAAGATCATATATCAACAATTTAATATTGTTATCAAAATCTGCAATAAATAAAGCCATCCTTCAAGATCATACATCAACAATGTTCAGCAAAGGAAATCGGTCATAAGCTTTTTGTCAGAATAAAGTCAAGGAAATTGATTAAGCAAATGAATTCGATCTTAGATAACAAGTATTATCTAACAAAAACCAGATTAGTGACCAGACATATTATTTAATTGACAAGACATCATTAATGGATCCGAAAGCATAGACTAGGCAGTGAACCATTTACTGTTTTGATGTGACTGAGGTAGTGAGTTGTTTGATACATTTCCTTTAAAGAAAACACGAATTAATCATTTCCAGACAGTACCTACGTAAGGTGCAGTTGGCAGGTCTGAACTCAAATTTTTGATTTTCACCCTAAAATGCAATAGGTTGTCGGACCCGCGCAACAGAATCTCTATTGAGGAAGGTATAAAGAACTTTCTATGTGACTATTGTTGGTAAGTATGCACGTAATTTGTACAATGTTTTGGCAAAAGGTAGTGACAACAAGGTTTATATGCCTTTATTGTTCTCATACACATGCTAATTGGTACTGGCAGATTTGGGCATTTTTATAAGGCAACCTCCATGTATAAGAGAATGGAATAGAAGACTGTTGCGCAGCCATCAGAAAGAGCATAGCATCACATCCTCATATCTTTCACAGCGTCCCTTCCACCTGCGCACGAATGGGAGATCTGGATAGAGACATTCATCAGAGCACCACCATAAAAAAAAGATATATTTCCTTTTAGATCTCAAGTTGAAAGTGTTGCGCCAAACAAATGTGTGCAAAATGGGGACCACATAACCACGCGTGAGTAAGAAATTCTTTTGATTTTGCTAGAGCAGGAAGATTCTAAGTCATAGAAGTAAGGTACGCAGTAAGTCAATCTTTAACAAAAACAAATAGAAGTTAGAATTGCGAAATTGTATGTTCATTGTTTTAATCACTCTATCAATTATAGTAGCAGCTAGGCTAGTGGAATCAAATCAAAGAACGGGGGTTGCCCAGCTATAAATTCATGAGGGTGGTATAGGTGGTCGCTCAACTAGAACTGTCAGAGACTTTAAAATTTATTGTGAAGCTCTCTACCCTAGGCGGCTACTCAACTAGAGCTGTCAGGAATTTAAAAATTATTGAAGAGTTGTTTAACTCCAGCAGTTGCTTATAATAGCAATGTATACCTTACGTATGAAAAGGATTCTCTAAGTTTTACCTCACTGTCGCATACTTGCAGAGACATAAGTTTTTTAGGAATTATTAAATAGCTATGTACAAAAGTGAGAGTACGCATGCTAAAGTCAACTGACTCATAACTCTTAAGTCGATGTCTGTGAAGGCGTTCAGCCTGGCAGTACTACGAATGAATTTGGAGCAGCACCAACAATAGTATGGGTTTTCAAACATGATTGGCATAGTCAGACATCTCTACAAAGCAATCCAGAAAATTTGATCCCAGCTATCAAAATAGATTCATTAATAAAGGCTTCAGAAACTTTCAAATCTACACAAACTTTAACTTTCAAAAATTTGCAGTTTAAATAATGTTTAATACAACATAAATTGCAGATGTCAGATATCCCTTCAACTTGACAAAAACACAAGCAAATAGCAATTTTTTCAGACAGACAACAAGCATGAGGTCGCTAAAATGAAACTCAAAGATATGAATCCAACCAATCGTCAATAGCTTAAACTTTAATGGGCCTATTCATTGTCGTGAAAGAAGATGCGAATGATTCGTGTATTTGATTCATTTAGAAAGAATGATCACTGTCTCATTATGCTCGAATAAAGTTTGTTAAGGATTTTCAAAAACCTGTTCATAGCAAGAGAAGAGCAGATAAGAGAAGCATGGTGGAATGGGTTTCAATCCTATTTTAAGAGATGGTGGTTAAAACAAAGCCAAAATGACTGCACAGGAGATAGGTAGGCAAAAAGGTAGCGAGTAAGTTATGACTAACAAAGGAGACACATCATTTGAATAGCCATTTGCTATGTAGAGTATGGAAGCAGCGACTGGGAAAGAATGGAATTTAAGTTTAGCTTTAGAATATCTATCATACCCTTATCTATCAAAAGAGTATTAAAACTTGGAACAATACGTGTTTAAAACAACACATTAAATGAAAACTGGTTGTATTTCTAATTCATGCTACCAGAGATTCTACGAAAACTCTCATTAAACAAAAAAATTCATCAAACAAGAACCTATATTCACAATATGCAAATGTTCACGTTAGGTTCACCATTGTGGCACATTGAAAAACTGAAAATGAGTGATTACATCTGTAAAACACAAATCAGCCCTGCAACATGACATTCAATGAAACATTATTAAAATGAAACATATGCAACTAATCAAATCTACACTATGAAATCCATATGCATTCAAACGAAATCCACTCCATTGTTACCCTCCTTCACAATATCTTGAGTTTTTTGCTCTCAGATTTTACAAGCAAAAAAACACAAGAGCCCTCCTTCTAGCGCCATTTTGTAGACATGAAAATCTGCAAATTTGGTTAAAAACTAAAACACATACATCTTGTTAGCATGATTAGTATAACCAAACACAAATCCAATGTCTTCATAAAATAATACTACATTCTTCAAAATATTAGCAAATGACAAAAACAAATCCTAACATGTAAAGAAGACATGAAGTATATCTATCCTATGGTGGATTGGTGCAACTTAGTTGTGTAGGAAGCTGCCCTTTCCCAATCCTTGATAAGCTTAGATTGCCAATATGATGATATAGACAATGAGATGCTATGAACTCAAGTTGCCTATAGTGTAGATGCTTTCAAAATGTGGATGTTGAAGAGAAAGATTGATTCTCAAATGAAGAGAGTAACTTTGCCTAAAGATGTGTTTTTTTTGAATGAGAGAAGATGCATTGCATTTATAGGAGAAGTTGAGAGAAGGGAGGCCAAGATTAGGCAATGTGGGACTATATCCCATCCAATAGGATATAGACACTTGTCATAATGGGATGGGCCAAAGCTTGTGCAAGTTTGGGCCAATGTGCCCATTCAAATTTAAAAAATGTCAATAAATGCATGTTGTTGAGGGTTTTGGGGGGAATCATCTTTGTCCAAAAAAGTCAAAGATGAGAGTTATTGAAGGAAAATAAGTCTTTTCAATAAATCAAATAAATTGATTTATTGGTGCAAGTGGGTGGGTTAGTTAGGAGTTTAGATTTGACTCTAGTTGAGTCAAAAGCTAGAGAATGGTAATTATGATTAGAAGTTAATTAATTTAGATTAATTAACTTAGGGGATTTTTAGGGATTTGATAGTTGATTTTAAATCAGTTTGATTTATTAAATCAAATCAGAAGAACTTTAAGAACTTAATTAAATAATTTGATTTAATTAAGTTTGATGAACCTTAGGATTTAATCAGTAAATTGCTTTAACTGATTAATAGCAGAATTGGATGCATGATGTTAGTTTTGCATGTCTACAATATGTATGCATGTTTATATGTGAATTAAATAAAAGTCAATCTTTATTAAATTTTTTATCTATTTTTGTAGGAAATGTGTATGATGTTGTTGCGCCTAAGGGGAATGAAGAGGAGACAGAGTATTGGTTGGCTATATGTGTTGAGAGAAAACATAAGTTGGTACATCCTAGAGTGGATGATGATAACTTTGAATATACAACTAGTTCAGTGGTTGTTGTTGGCACTTGGCTTCAAGAATATTTGATAAGAAAGAATGGTTTGTCTGCATTTGAATATTATGAAAGACACAAGAATATTATAGATTATTCACATTTGATTTTGGAAACCAATATTAAACTAGTTAGATATCAAGGAAGGACTACTAATAAAGTTTTATGGGCACTTTAAATGGATGAACATGAGACAATCATAGATGCACTACAAAAAAGAGAGGATGTATATGGTACCATGGAGTAAATAAATATTGGTAAGTATATCTAGTTGTACATATATTTAATTGATATATATATTTGTCTTTAAATTCATTTCCTAATTAAATTTTTATATCATTTTTTTTCAGGTCTCCCTTGAAACTAGATGTTTTACAAAAAAGAGAGGATATGCACTCTTATTACAATGGAATTCGAATCTAGAGACATGTAACTATATATAGTTGCAAATACATTTAGTTGAGAGTATAAATATAAAACTAAATTTAATTCATTGTCATTTTATAAAAATATTATAATTGATTTCATATCCCCTCAAGTCATTCTCTTAAAACCCCTTAATTCATCGTCTTATGTACCATTAATCCATCCTCTTACATCCCATTTAATTCTCTCTATTAATTACCCTTAAGTCATTCTATTAGGACCCCTTAATCCATATCCTTATATATCTACCCTTAATCCATCCTCTTTCATCCCCTTAAGTCACTCTCTCAACACCCCTTAAGCCATCCCCTTGTGTACCATTAATCCATCCTCTTGCATCCCCTTAAGTCACTCTCTCAACACCCCTTAAGTCATCCCCTTGTGTACCATTAATAAATCCTCTTATATCCCCTTAAGTCACTCTCTCAACACCCATTAAGCCATCCCCTTATGTACCATTAGTCTATCCTCTTGCATCCCCTTAAGTCTCTTTATTAATTCCTCTTAAGATATTCTATTAGGGACCCTTAATCCATCCGCTTGCATCCACTTAAGTCACTCTCTCAATAAATATTTATGGGTTTCTAGGGTTCTAAGGTTTCTAGGGTTTCTAGGGTTCCACCCTCTTACATCCCTTCAAGTCATTCTATCAAATCCCTTTAATCCACCTCATTCATCCCTTGAATTCATTCTATCAACTCCCCTTGATGCACCCTCTTGAATCCCCTTAAGTCATCCTCTTAAAGGACCCTTAAGTCATATCCTCTTACATACCCTTAATCCACAATATTCCATCCCTTAGGTCACTCACATAATTCCCCTCAAGCCATCCTCTTAGGACCCATTAACCCATATCCTCGGGTTCATGACATTCATCCCCTTAATCCACCCTCTTGCATCCCCTTAAGCCATCCTCTTAAAGGAACCTTAAGTAATATCCTCTTACATACCCTTAATCCAAAATCTTGCATCCCTTAAGTCACTTGCATAATTCCCCTTAAACCATCCTCTTGGGACTCATTAAGCCATATCCTAGGGTTCATGACAAGCATCCCCTTAATCCACCCTCTTACACCCTTTAATTCATTCTATCAGCTCCCCTAAATCCACCCTCTTTCATCCCTTGAAGTCATTCTATCAACTCCCCTTAATTCACCCTCTTGCATCCCCTTAAGCCATCCTCTTAAAGGACCCTTAAGTCATATCCTCTTACATACGTTTAATCCACAATCTTGCATCCCTTAAGTCACTCGCCTAATTCCTCTTAATCCATCCTCTTGGGACCCATTAAGCCATATCCTAGGGTTCATGACATGCATCTCCTTAATCCACCCTCTTACACCCTTTAAGTCATTCTATCAACTCCCCTTAATCCACCCTCTTGCATACTCTTAAGTCATCCTCTTAACTCCCCTTAAGGCATTCTCTTAGGACCCCCCTTAAGCTATATCCTCTTAGGTCCCCTAATCCATCCTATGGCAAACATCATTTGAATTTGTATGGAATTTATAAGATCCAATTTTGTAAATTTTAATATATATTGTTCTTTTCTCACATGAAATATTTACTTAAATGAATCATAAAAATTATAGTTACTTTACTTACATTAATTATTTTGGTAGGTTCTCATCAAGTCGATCTACCATGCGATTGTCAATGAAAAATTATTTTATCAAGAGACTATGTAACTTCAATGAACTTATTAGTAAATTTTTAAATATTTCATTCCAATTTTATAGATCATACATTTTATGTCTTGTATTTACCAGATTTTATATAATTTTTCAGTTGTATAGATTATACATTTTATACATACAAGGAGATAGATTTTTGTTTATTGATTCAAATATTTGTTAGAATTGGAAAATAGTTAAAATTACCTCCCCTTAATTTATTATGAATACAATCTAAAATATTTAAAGAATGTTTTAATTTTTCACCTAACCATGTGATAAATTATATATATGAAATTTGTTTGTAGAGATAAGAATTTATATAGTGCATGTATTACTTGAAAATTATATGAAATATCTAGATCTACATACATGAGTGCATATAATCATCAAAATGAACATAACATGATCATAATTGACTACATATATAATCATCACATTAAAGTCAATTGATATAAATAAACAAAAATATGTATATGTCTAGTCCAACACATGTATTTAAATAAAACTAGAGATCTATAGTCTATTTAAAATTTAAAACCATCTAACTATCAGATCGATCAGTCAAATCAAGTCTCCTCTTTGTTCCTTGTCGATTAGATGTACCCGCATCATCCTATAAAAGAGTACAAGAAACTTGAAATTAGATTTAAAGTTATTTAGAAATTTTGATATAATTAAACATATTTAAACTTGAAAATATAAAATTTAAAATAAAAATAAATAAATTTAATTAAATATCTAATATATACAATAAAAATGATTTTTAGTATGCATAAATTACCATATGATCATGAGAATCTACTGGCACATTTTTTTCAATGAGTAGCATAATTATCACTTGAGAAGATTTGAATGCCTGATCTACTATATCTTGCATATTCATATAAAGCAATGAATATGTTAAAACCTCATATATATATATATATATTTGAAATCCCTGCATATAGATCATTCACACATGTGTATGTAAATGTAAAAATTAAATCAGATATATGATGTGTATTTAAGTCAAACTTAACAAAATTTTGAAAGCACACACTTGAGCTAATGATGGATCAGAAGTGCTCACCACAACTTATGGTTGGTCAACACTAGGTATTGTATGACCTCCCTGCATCTATATATAATATATAAATTCACACATCATGTGTATAAATTCAAAATAAATTATATATATCCACACAAATTGAATTTAATATATATTGGTTTAAGTACCTAACCAAAAGGTGAACCTAGATCTACAACACTTGACATATAAACATGATCATTTTGAGTTTCAAGCATTGTGTGATCATGCGTCTACACTGAACACTTATTGAATTAATATTATATTATATATATAATTTGATGTTATTATTTACATGAATTTTCAACATTTAAAAAAAAAATAATAATAATTTCAAAAGATGAACATACCTGTGTAGGACGATGCTCAGAATATAGTAAATCCATATATGACTCTATCTCAGACACATGTGGGTCACCTAAAGTGGATTCCTGAGTATCCCTATTTCTCGAGCCTCCATGCTCTCTATTGACCACTTTAGCTACTACATGTGTAGTCTGATGAGTAAGATGTCCTGAAAGTGAACTCAATGCTCCTAATGTCGATAACATGGTCTGTTGTTGAAATGCATTGGGAACACCAAGAGAAGGAGGAGGAATAATATGAACAATCAGATAACATCGCTGAGGATCAACACATGCTCCTAATCTATGTTGGGGAATGCCACGCACAACTCCCTGAAATGACCTCATATAAAAATAGTTAGGTCTTAAACCCAACCCAAACTCAACCGATAACTTTCTCAAAACATATAGGGGAACCTCAAAATTTCCATGTGGTTGTCTATCAAACACCATCCACCATCTATCCCAAAAATGTGTAGCTATTTGGGGGTTCATACACCGTAAAATTGAAATTCATTTTTTGGTGGGTGGAATTGGTTGGTTAGTTTGGTGGTTAAAAAATTATTGGCACGTGGCTTGTTTGGTAATTTTAAGGTCATTAATTTATTTATAAGAAAATCCATCTGAATAGAATTATCTCCTCTCTTCTCTCTACTGATGGAACCTATCTAGGTATGCATCAATAGATCAAACATAATCGACAATAGTTTGCATCGTAGATGCAAACCATGTGAGATGGGGGGGATTCTAGGCTCATTTTTTATTAGATCTATATTTCCTTGAATCACCATAAGATTTTCCCTAATGCTCTCTCTCAACTGATCCTGATCTAATATGGGGGGTGGGGGGTTGGGAGGTGGAGAGTTTGGAGGCATGGGGTTTTCTTGTAGTGGTGGGTTTGGATCTATGGGATCTAAAGGAATTTGTGGTTCAAGCATAAAATCCTCTATGTTAAATATGGGATATATGTGAATGTAACCAAATGGCAATTGCATGTTAAACAATTAAAAATTTTATATACAAACTAATTAACTAATGCACAAAATTTGAAAGTTATTTAAAAATCACATTGAACGTGCTCAAATTGAAAATACAATTCATTTGAACACCATTCGATTTATAACATTAAAAAATCCATAGCATGTAAACATTAAATTGAATCCATAAACTTATTTTTAGCTAGATATCACTTGATAATTAAACTATAGATAAATTTGATGATAAATGCATTAATTAATTTATTTAAAATAAATAAAACCACATGGACTAAGGTAACTTGACTTAAGATTTATTTAAATAAATCACCATCAACATTTAAACTAAGAGATAAAATGTATCACTTGAATTGAGAGCTCATATTTAAGGCTACAATATCAAAAATGAGGCTTCTTTGAATCATTATTGGAAAAATTAAATAAGAAGATTAGAAATAGAGACTGTGAACATGAGGTGAGGAACCATTTAATTTCTATAGGTAAAGGACTAAAGAATAAAAAATATGACACATGTCTAGATATATAACTTTGATTTCTCAAATTGGTTGTTAATAGGAGGTTAGGGGTTCTTTAGAGTGTCTTTTATTACATATATAGAGGTGGAAAAAGAGAACTTGAAAGGTCCCCAAGATAATTTAGGTTATGAACAACCCATGAATGAGTGTGAAAATGGGTAAATGATGAAAACCATGTAGTTTAGTTCAAGTAAAAATTATACTAAATTCTATTTATATTAAAGGATTAAATTGTTATACAAGGGTGCTCAATTGAGCTCATAAATATCAAGCCTATCATTAATTAACTAATTCATCAATAAGTAATTTATTCTTCAAAGTTTTTATGGGTCTCTAGAGCTTTATCTTTTGGGGCGAGGGGACGTTTACTCATAGGTGTGGTTGTTTCACAACAAGAGTATATCTATAGAGCTAAGGTATATCGATTATGAATTTACATGTGTAGAAATATAAAGTATGACATAGAATTTAATTAAATGCGAGGACATAAATTAATTTATCTAAATCTTCAAATTTCATGATAAGAGACACAAGTTCTCTATAGTGGGACAAAGTAGTTAAGATGAAGTTATAAGTTTAACAATAACATTAATTTATAATCTCATTCATTATTTTCAAAGCATATTATTTAGATAATAATAAAAAATTAATAAGAGACATTCAAAGGGACACATAGATATATGCTTTAACTCAATAATTGCAATACATACAAAATAAACAAAGATGAGCTTGAGCTATATTGACATATTGAAAATGGCTTCCTTAAGTACACAAATACTTCACTAAATTAAAATTTAGTTGTACAATGAAATCATATTTATACATGTGAAATTATGGAATGTTTTAGGGTTTATAATAGTATTTATTATATATTAGAATTTTTTAAATATTTTTGTAATTAATAGCTCCAAAAAACTTCAGTCCATGAGATCGAATATAACATATAAATTTTAAACAATATACATAAACCCAACTTGATTATTAAAATAAATAGCACTAATTCTAATTGCAACCCTTGAATTTGAACTCTATACCTTACCCTAACACTCACACTAATTCTAACTTGAACCATAGACCCTAATTATAACTTGAACCCTAATTTATTCTAACTTGAACTCTAACCCTAAACCCTAACTATAATTAAATCATATCATAACCTTAGTTGAACCCTAACCCTAAATGCATTTAGACCTTAATCATAACCCTAATTACATATTGATTAAATTTTAAAATCTCACCAAAATTAAAACCATATTAACACTAATCCTAATTTAATTTTGACCCCAACCCTAACCCTACACCAATTGAACCCTAATTGTAACTCCAACCCTAACCTTGATCTTAAATTTTAATTCATAATCATAAGCCTAACCCTAACCCTAATAGAAATATAACCCTAACTCTAAACCTAGTTGAATACAAACCCTAACCTCAACCCTTACCCTAATATTTATCTTAGAACCCTAGCCCTAATGAATTTTAACCCTAATTGAACTCCATATTTAATTGAACCCTAACCAGATAATTGAATTCTAATGTTAAACTTAAACCTAATCATAACCCTAATTGTAATTGAACTCTATTATATATATTAAATTTTAACCCAAACCCTAATTGTAACCTAGCTTTAGCCTAACTTTAACCTACAAATAGGGTTTTATTTTACATTTTAGGGTTTAGGTCTAGGGATTAATGGTCTAGGTAAATTAGTTTTTTAGGACCAATATTTTTTAGAACCTAGGGTTTACAGTTTTGAAATTTCTAAATTACATGTGTCGAATTTAGATTTATTTTTTATGGTTTTCGATTTAAAATTTTATGTTGTTTGTTTCATTGATTTTTTCGGTTAATTAAATGCAGTTTAAAACTATAAACTATTAAAATAAAAAAAACTAAAACTAAAAAACTAAATAAACCTTGTAAAACAAAAATGCAAGATATAATGCAAAAATATGGTACAATTCAACTAACTTGGAGGTCACTGAGGTCGGTTGAGTTGACGAGAGAAGGTGGCAGTGAAAATTTGAACAAATGTTTCCCTCTGAAATGCATACACAATCCGCTTCTCCCTCACTAAAAGTGATAGTGAAAATGATTTTCACAATCGGTTATTTAAAAAAAAAATAGCTCTACAAAATGTGTATGCATTTCAAAACACATACGCGTTATGAATGCATATGCGTTTCATAATGGGTACGTGTTTTAGGTTCATGTACTTGAATCATAATGCATATGGGTTATGAATTTAGGCTTGAGTACCCAATCCATAACGTGTATGCATTTTTTAAAAACGCGCACGTGTTTCGTGCGATATTTTTTTTTTCGGGCTAAAACTTCCCCTCTTCATGGACTCAACTTCTTGCACTTACCCAAGCCTGAGATCAAATTTAACATGAAATATGTCCTTTTCTCTAGTGCAAATGTAATCTTTCATGAGAAGACATGAAGACTATGAGGGCTCATCATTTATATCTTTAGCAACTTCAATGGAAGGAATCTCGCGTGAATTCATTTCTTCCTTTAATAGGATTCTTTCCTCACGTTTTTCATTGAGAAATTCAGGCAATGATGCATTTGCTAAAAAAAATTATATTAGAGGTGAATGTACTTACATCAACCTCTTCAACATAGCCATTTTCATCCATAATTCTGCATAGAAAGTCATTCAGACTTTCCAAACACCAATTTGGAATGAGAACTAGATTGTATTCACCTGACAATGCTTTTTCCTCTTCAATGAAACTAGCTGACATATAATCATGTTCACTAAGGATAGAGAAATTAAAGGAAGCCCACTCCTCATTTTCCATCTCCTCCTTAACCATTCCTAGCTCTTCAACTTTTGTCAGAGGAACTGTGTGTTCGAGATCTTTAAGATTGTAGTATCTGTAATACAAGTCTTTGAATAGAAGAACAAATTAAATGATTTGAAATGGGTGCAGCCCTTTCTTTTCAGCTTCAAATAAACTCACTTTAAGACCATTCCTTAGTGAGTAAATCATTTCATCTTTTTCAGCCAAAATTTCTCTAATTGTCGGTGTAGGTCTTTTTCCAAATGGGTCCCATCACTTACCTTGACTATGAACCATTTTCTAAGATATTATTAAATGGAGTTGCCAGCCTTCATTTTTTAGAAGGCAAAAAAAAATCGTATATGAAACAAGAAACTACCAATCTCTCAATTTCAGAGCCTCTGATTCAATTAGTTGTCCCCAATGGAGTCGCCAAAAGTCTATTGGTTGACAAATTTGTCACTTGATTATTATTCTCCATCCCATGCAAGTGATTGTCTAGCCAAAAGTTGAGTCACTTGCAAAGATAATCGTAAGCGCTCTCTTCTTATTTTTCAAGGCGTAGCTACCTTCAAAAGATATACAACGAATAAAATGTGGGGTATGCTTTTAACCAAAAATTAGGAAAAGAAACTAACACCTACCCATAACTATGAAAATTAAGTGTGAAAGAATTATATAACCAAAAAGATTATAGAATGATAACCCAAAGTCCTGTTATTCCATAATCATGGATAATACTCAAGGAAAGAGAGAATGAAAAATCATTTCAACATATGACTTAAGTAATATTCAAAGCTTCATAACTAAATTCATACACAGTCCAATATAATAAGAAAAAATTGAAATGCGATCACCATGGAACAAAGCTCATGTAATCAAAACAAAATATTTATAAATTCAAAGACTCAAAAATATTTTCTTATCACTTCAATGCTATTAAGCACGAGTTCACAGACTCAACACCCTTGTATAATTGACTAAATTCCAAGGAAAAAATTATTCCCTTCTCTCCTTTCGTAAAAATACCCCCCCTTTAACATATGATTCATGTTATTTTATATAGGCCATTATCTATTCATAACAGTCATTTAAAACGATCGACATCGAAACAGTCACCAAGAAACAGGAATAGTTCCATTACAACTCAAAATTTTGGTTAACACGATAATTACAAAAGATTCTATACATGCAAAATAAAAATTGCTTCCACCATCGATCACAGAAGAAATCATATCGCTAAGCATCTAGAGGCAACGTGTAATACCCCTCCGTTTTGTTTCTTGTTCAAGTTGCTTTATGCTATGTTTGGTTGCAATTACTTTGATACTGGATACATTTTGTTATAATGTTTTGATTGCTACTATTGAGTGACAAATATTATTGTGGGATGTAGTTATCTGATTTTGTTTCACATGCATTATGGATTAATGATGTTGTAGAGTTAACATGAGATGTTATTATGAGATTATTGGAATTATGATGGAAGTGTCAGTTTCGATGAGTGTATTGGTGAAGAGGACGAGTTCGCATCACTCGCTTGCGAGCGCCCTGCGAATCCGTAATTCCTTCTTCACGGTGTGTATTATATGCTGGATATATCGTATGATGTTGTTTACTTGGTTGCAGGATTGCAGGTACATGACATCGACTCCACCTGGTTTCACAGGTTTGAGCGTGTCGATCCAACGGTTAAGTTGAACGGGAGATAGTAGCTAGGTAACATGTGTCAAGTCTATGCCCTAGCCTTAGTGTGTCGTCAGTTGTGTGTGTCGAGTTATTGTCTGTCTTGTTTTAATGTTATTTATTTCTGAAGGATTATTGATTTGGAAATAGATATTTAGAATAATTGCATTTAAATCATGTTGATGGTTATTTAATTTAAATAATGCAATGTGGATAAAAGTTTATACTTAAATTAATTAATTATATTTAGTTTATTTAATTAATTAAATTTGATCCAAGGGGTT
Organism: Sequoiadendron giganteum; assembly: GCA_007115665.2. Lineage (NCBI taxonomy): Eukaryota > Viridiplantae > Streptophyta > Pinopsida > Cupressales > Cupressaceae > Sequoiadendron > Sequoiadendron giganteum. The sequence goes on from CM021106.1 coordinate 102,439,451, forward strand.
GAATTTAGTTATTAAATAATTAAATTAATTAATTAAACGTGATGCAAGAGAATGAAAGGAAATAGAAGAATTAAAATTAAATTTGGAATTTAATTCCAACGTGTGAGAATTAAATTAGAAATTGCAATTAAATGTTTATTTGGGAAATTGGTTGCAACTTTGGAAATTAATTTATTATTTGAAATTTCATTTTAAATTGAAAGTGGGTTTTGAAAAGTGAAATTGAAATTGAAAGTGAAATTGAAATTGAAAATTGAAATTGAAATTGAAATATCTAATTTGCATGTAATGTGAATTAGGGTTGTAAATATTGAAATTGAAATTGAAATTGAAATATCTAATTTGCATGTAATGTGAATTAGGGTTGAATTAGGTATTTTTGATTTATAAGAATATATGTTTTAATTTTAGGGAAGGGAGTTTTTAGAAAAATACATTTTTACAGCAGGAAAGAAACTTTGGAAAATTTGCACAAGGGTTTGAAGAAAGTTTGATTGTAGAATTGATTGAAGAAAAGATTGTTTGTATTTGTTGGATTTTGGATTGGATTCATTGGAGGATTGAAGAAAATTCAGGAAATCTTTGGAGGAGGCTTGCAACAAAAATTCATCTCTTCCTGTAGCTTCTTGTACCAGGTTTTCCTCTTTGTGTTTTATTATTCTTGATTGTTTTTCTTTAAAATAGTATTGATTAAAGATTTGTTTGTTAAATTTGTTTTAGAAAACAAGCTTGATATTAGAAGAAAATAATTAAATAAATTTACAGCCTTTGCTTATGAAAATTCTTGAGTGAAAATTGTGAAAACCTTAGTTGAATTTAAAATTATTTGGGGAAATCAATTTTGTTGTTATTGAAATCAAACATAGAGATTGAACAATGCATTTAGAATGTTTTTAGAAAATGAAATCCTTTGTTATTTTTAAAAATCGGATTTTAAAATCTGCAGTATAGTTATATTTTCATGGTAAAATGGTCTAGTTGTGCCACCTATAACTTCACTTTCATAAACTGGGTTTTCAAGAAATTTAAAGGGTTTTTGCATTTTGAAGTTTTCTTACTCCTTTCCAAAAATGGGAAATACCCAGATCGTAGTTTTGGAGTTATGCTTGAAACATGAGACTATTGTTATATTATTTTCCCATGGCTGTTCTGAAAATAAAATAATAATAAATTGATATTTATAAATATTAATATTTTAGGTATTGTTATTATAATATTAAAATATTATCTAATAATATTTTATATTATAATTTATAATACTAAAGTATTATATTTATTTATATTATTTTAAATAAAATTTGTATATTTGATTAGTGGAATTAATATTATAAACGTATGGGGAAATTATTGTTTATTTTAAAATGGCAAGTTAAAGTTTAATTGAAGGAGTTAAATATTTGATTTAGATAATGCATAATTTAAAATTTAGTTGTGGAATTTAAATTCATGTGTGAAAGGTCCACTTATTAATTTGATTTAATTGGATAAATATATATTTATATTTTGGAAAATTAGTGATAAGGGATATTTTATTTTGAATTAAACAATTTAATATTCTGTAAAGAATAGAAGAAATGTTAATGATTAAATATATTTAAAGATATTAATTTATATTTAGTAGATATATAGTGAAGGTATATATCCATTTGAGAGAATAAATAATATTTTATATTATTTTATTCTGTTGTTTGCAAATTGGGTATTATTAGTGTTTTAAAAGAAATGATTAGTATGTGTAGAAAATGTATAGAGAAAGATATTTTTTAATAGAAGTAATTACTTGATTTAAAAGAAAATATTTATTTTGTTAATATGATTGAAGAAAATATATTGAAATGTATATATATATCCATGAGTATTTTCAATCAGTATTTACCTTGTTTTAATTGAGTGCGTGTAATTTACCTTTGCATGAAGAATTTAAATGATAAATTTTGAATATATGGTCAAAATTGATAAGGAAAAAGATATTTAAATATATTGAAGAATTATAGAAATATTTATATTTAAATGTTTGTTTTAATTATGAGATTTAATTATAAACAATATGAATGCGTGGCCAAATAGACAAACCAAAAGATATTTTTATACATTGATGAAATTTCCTGTTTTTAAATGGATGGTTGATGAGACATAGACTCCAGATAGAAAATTGGAAAGGATTGTTTGCAATAGTGTTAGGTTGCATTAGAAGTAAATTTAGGAACTATCTCTATTGAAAAAGGCAAATAGTTATTATGTTTTATTTCCATAGAACAAATTAATCGTTGTGATTGGAATATTAAAGAATCTATATAATTGAGTTTATTAATATATATGTTTGGTGTATATATAATATGGAGCATGTAAAATATGTTAAGGGTAAATTCATTATCGTATTTCATTTTTTATAAAATGTATACAATGTATTATTGAATAGAGATTTAAAAATGGATTGATTAGTGTATATGAAAAATAGATAGAGAAACAATATGTTATTATATTAAAGTGATTGAATGTGTTAAATAGAAAATTGAATGAGATGTAAGATTTGGTTAGGAAATGGAAAGAGTTTACTTGCATGGATTTGTGTCAATTTAAAAGTAAATTAAGAAGTTGTTTTATTGATGAAGCAATCAATTATGTTATTTATTAATTTCTATTTAGATTAATTGAATCATTGTGATTGGATTATGAAAGAGATATGGATTTAGTATATCCAAAAGTAGTATCTTCCTCATGTTTATCTTAAAGGATTTAAATTCTTTGTATTCAGTAAAGGGAAGTAAGTTTAATTGTTTTAGATTTCCAATAATGAAAAGGGAAATAGGGGTTATGATTATTTTAGATGATCTACTTATCATGTCTTTGACTTTGTCAACACTACCTATTAAATAAGTATGGATTTAGGAAATTCAAATATTAGATTTGATTGATGACTTGAATGCTTTTGTTGTTATGTCGTCAAGTTGCATTGTTGGTTTTGGAATTTAGTGTTAGTCCTAAATTATAAGTCTTCCAGAAGAACTTAGAGGATAAGGGTTGTTGAATCTTTATGCCATCCAGTTGTTTCCCTTGGGTAGTGCATGGCGTCTTTTCAATTTTACCCGGTTTTCATGAACAGGGATGTTTGCACCTCCTTGTTTAGGAGCGGATTATGGGATCCGTGTCTCCTTGTATGGAGTGACCTTGTTATGTGGTTTCATCTTGTTGCCTCCTGTGAAAGGAGTGGACTATGTGTTGTTGCCTCCAAGATGTTTGGAGTGAGATATTTTGTACCTTCTATGAAAGGAGTGGACTATGTGATTGTTTCCTCCAAGATGTTTGGAGTGAGTCCTTTTATTTGTATCCTCCTTGTGTTGGAGTGGATTATGATGCCTAGTTGGTATGCACTTGTGTTTCCCTTGGTGGATTGTTTGGGTGTGAGTTGTCGAATAGAAGAGTGGCTTTTGTTAGGGGCCGGAGCCCAAAGTGGTAAACCGGGTAACCTTCAAAAGTGAGTTAATCAAGTGATAATTAAATTAATGTACTTAGATGATTAGGATGCAGTTTACACTAATCAAGATAATTTAATCCTCACTCATAGACGCAAGGGCTTGTTTAGACTTGGGATGAGTGAGAAGGCCTGGAATGGCAAGATCAACTATCTAGTTCTTGCGAGAGGTGGTTGATTCCGCATGAGTGAGTATGAGTGCCGGGATTCGGTAGAGGCCACCAGGATTGCTTGTGCCGGAGCCTATGAAGGATGCCCAGAGGAGATCTCATGACAAACCTTGCGATGACACTCTATCTATGGCAACTGTTGTTAATTATTTTATGTGTATGGTTATTTGAACATACTTGATCTACTTTATGTCTGGAAGCAATGTGACCTATGTCAGTGATGTTGGAGTTATACTTGTATTGTACTTGATGTGTACATGTATGGTATTTGATTTGTATTTGTATTGTACTTGAATTGTACATGTATTGTATTTGATTTGTACTTGAATTGTACATGTCTTGTATTGTACTTGATTTGTACATGTATTGTATTTGATTCGTACTTGTATAGTGAATGACTTGTGCTTGTTAATTCATTTGGTTGGTTATAACTGTATGAGTCAGTATGAGTCTGCCTTTGGTTAGAGGTAGTAGATCTTTGTCCATGTTACTTTGTTACTATCTCCTAGCATGGGGGGTGGGCCTTCGGGTACCACATTGGTTGGGTGGAACATGCACCAAAACCGTTGGGTCCCCATCTATCTTCAGTACTTAGTGGCGAGACATCCAGATGGACAGCTCGCAGTTCTTGTTGTATTATCTTGAATTGTAATATTTTAACTTGTATAAGTTATTTTATCCCTCTTATGTTTATGAGGTGGAATTTTGTAATTGTAATCTTTTGTACTACTGCCTCATTCTGGGAATGAGTGATGTAACTATTGGTTTAAGATAATGTTTATGAGATTGTATCTCGGTTGATTATCTTTTTATGTTATGTGATATTCTTAAGATGTATGATGGTGATTTCATAAAGTTCATAAGGCTATGGTTATATGTAATATGTATGTGTGGGTTTAAGTAATCCTAACCTTGTAGCCTTAGAGGTTGTTGTTAACTAGTAAGTGAATGTGTATGTTAAATGCACTTTATAAAAAAAAATTGGTTCGCTTATGATGTTAATTGCAACTTCCTTTAAGGTTACTTGGCGGGGCATTACACATCGAGACTCTAAATAGCTCCAACAACATCTCCATAACCAGATTATTAAATTCAAACCGTTCCTCTTCTTTATCTAGGACAAAAATTACCTTGCAATAGTCGACGCAGCTAGTTTTCTCTTTCCACACTAGTGATCGTAACTCAAAGATGATCTTGAGTTGTTCCTCCTCAGGCCAAATTAAATTTGGCTATATGACTGGTACAGGCTCATTTTCCCATTCTATGACTTCACTAGGAAGCACCATCTTGAGAAAAACCTAGAATTAAAACGTTGCTAACCTTTCTCGTACATAAAATCTCTTAGGGATGGTGGCAGGAGAAAAGCTTCTATTTATCATGGAGAGATCCATAAATCCATTACTGTGTCTTTGCCACCAACTTCTTATTTAAGAGTGATCTTTTCAAAAGATTTAAAAGATTACGTTAAACCTCAAAATGGCATTTCAAGGTGTTTGAGAAGACATTCCTTAAATACGTCATACAATGCATTAAATGAGCTGACATATTGGGATTTGTGCCTCTAATCAGGTCATCTGATTGCTGAGAAATAAAAACATCGAACCAAATGTCAAGGGTTCTGAAGTTTTGAGAACCTTCAACCAGGGGACTGCATGGGATAAACAACAAATATGGCTAGACATGCCAAAGGTATAAGTAAGTTGGACAATTTCAAAACCTACGAACCATGCAATGAGGTTAGGGAAAAAGGAGAGCCATGACATCATCCAAACTTATGCATTATAGAAGTTTAGAAATTGAGTGAAAAATTGGCGGGTAGCAAGTCTTATGCACATAAAGAGTTTTGTAGACTGCTTTTGAATATTAGAAATTCTCAGGCATCTCAAGCTAATTGGAAAACACTTATGAATTGATCAAACACCATGATTTCAACTCAACAAAACCAATAGTTTGGTGCAGCTATTCACTTATTCCCAACAAATATCTTGGTCACCTTGCACAATAGAAAAATTCTTCAACAGTTAAATATTCCCATTCCAATTAGTATTGTTGAAAATACTCAGTAAAATGCACCTGATTATGGCGATGATGATAAACTTCAAGTAGAGCTCTTACTTGAAATCGGTGAACAAGTAATGTTAACAAAAAATGTTTGGGTAGCAGCTGGCCTGGTCAATGGATCATTGTGTTCTGTCAAGTCTATCATATTTGCTAGGAGTGCTAAACCACCTCAACCATCATAATATGTTGTTGTGCACTTCCCAAACTACATTGTCCTAACATGGGGTCAAGAAAACCCAAAATCCATCCCCATTCGCTCGATCACACAGGACAGCCAAACACAACTCCCCTTGAAAATGGCTTGGGCAATAACAATAAAAAAATCTCAAGGTTTGACACTGGAGAAAGCTACAATAGATATTGGAGCTAAAGAAAGACACGAACTAATGTTCACAACTCATTCCCATGTAAAATCCATTGCAAGAATACACCTAGATCGACCTTTCTCTTTTGATAGATACTCCAGATTATGTGCCAACAAATACAATTTACTCTGAATCAAAGAAGAGGATCACCTCCAACAACTATGTGTATTTCCAATATGATGGAATGCTTGTATTCTTTTTGGTAACTATATCGCTTCTCCCTTCCCTCTTCATTTCAATGCATATAGAATTTCCACCATTTCTAATTTTGCTTCCTTGTCATTCCCTCCATAGTGTAGTTGCAACCACTCTCGCCAAGCTAGCTAGAGTTTTTCTTCTATGGTGATTACTTAGAGAAGTTGTTGTTCAATTATTGCATTAGGCTTCTCCTCTCATCCAATGACAAACTTGAATTCCTTCCTCTTCTTTGGTTGACCATATAACATTTATATTTAATTTTTCTATGAATTCATTCCTCTTCTTTGGTCAATGATGTCATTGCCACTACTCTCGCCTTCAAACTGTCTGTTTGTAACTATATATATGATTGAAACCATTTTAGATTACAAACATTCTTAGTTGTAACTATAGATCTCAACAATGCTAAATAGCTTCACAATCGCATGTTTGACATGGTGTATGAGTTGTAACTACATTCCATTTATATTCAAGGTAAGGTTATATGTCCTTTATTCTATCTCTTATTTCACAATTATATTTCAAATTATTTGTCATAAATGATACAACTGCATATACTTTTAAAAATGTATAACACTGATTTTAACTCAACAAAATTCTTAGGTACCGAAATAGAATTATATGGGAGTTATAATCATAAACAAACTGTATCCCGCTATGTGCACAAGGTATACCTACACATTATTTATTTGATCTATTCTATTGCAAGTGCATTGCATATTATTTGTTATAAATTATAGAACGATTTATATTTCCTAATTTAGATATTGTCTAACAATGACACATGTTTATCACACTAAACTTCACATTTTCCTCTCATTTTTGTAGAAAATAATCAAGACAAAAAATTTAGTGATAAGAAGAATGCTATAATGGATATAATGATAATGATCATATCATCAAAAAAGTAGCCTACAACTAGTGATTACTAATATGGGTTATTTATATTCATTTATAAGATTGACTATGGTTGTTCTCGATTATCATATAATAGTTTTGGGATTTCAAAAAGCTTCAAAATATTCTCCTATGCGTAGTTGTATTGAAAAAATCAATTCAAATTTATCTTCCCTCAATGGCTATTGTTTGCATTAATTTTATCTATTAGCTATCAATAAACTATTGCCAATTTTTTTAAATTTCCCTTTTATGCACTAAGGTATTCTCTTATTTATTTGATATCTTCTATTGTAGGTGCATTACATATTATTTTTTATAAATTATAGAACTATTTATATTTCCTAATTTAGATATTTTCTAACAATGACACATGCTCATCGCACTAAACTTCACATTTTCCTTTCATTTTTGCAGAACATAATCAAGTAAAATAAATTCAACGATAAGAATAATACTATAATGGAAATAATGATAATGATCATATCATCAAAAAAGTAGCCTACAATGAGAGATTACCAGTATGGGCTATTTATATTCATTTATAACATTGACTATGGTTGTTCTCGATTATCATGGAATATTTTTGGGATTTCAAATAGCTTCAAAATATTCTCCTATACATAGTTGTATTGAAAAACTCAATTCAAATTTATCTTCCCTCAATGGCTTTTGTTTGTGTTAATTTTATCTATTGGCTGTGAATAAACTGCTCTCAAATTCATTAAATTTCCCTTTTATGCACTAACGTATTATTTCAAAGCATCATTTTCTTGCATGCATCTTGTTCTATATGGTCATGATAGCAATTGTGCATTCATATTCAACTCCTATGCTCCCTCCCAGATTGTTATTAGCATATGCCTCTTTAATTCCTTCTATGGATGTACATATCTCTACCATTTGGACTTCCCCTCCACCTATCGGGTCATCATTTCATGTCACTACATGCAACTACTACTTTTATAATTTTAAATTGACTTATATTTGCACTTATCACAAAATTCCTTTGCATTAGACTCTATAATTATGTTTCAATACTAGTAATTTTTTTAGTAAACTTTAAATTTATAACAATTTATACTTTAGTAAATTTAGGATAGTTCTTCCAAACTTGATTTTTAAAAATTTAGAAACTTTTTATTATATTATAAATATAATATTTTTTATTTAAATAAATTTATATGAAAAAATCACAAGGTATATTTTTTTTTAAAGATCTTAAGTATTTTTAATTTTAACTATATTAAAACTGAGAAACTTAGTTTAGAATATTTATTTTATATTTAATTTTTGAAATTTTAGAAACTTCTTTTTATGTGTAATAATTGATTATATTTGTTTTATACCTTTAGATTATATAATATTATTATTTAATGTTACATTTTTTTAGTATAAATAATTTAAATGAATTAAGTTGAATTAGACTATTTAAAAAATTATCAATGACAAAGGTAATCCCAAATTCTTATTATGATTATCTAATATTATTATTTAATATTATATTATATAATAAGAATTATTTAAATGAGTTAATTTAAAATTATAGCATTTAATATAGTTTATTTAACAGAGTTAAATTGAATTAGATTATTTTAAAAAAATTGTCAAAAAGATAATCTTGAATTGTTATTGAGATTATTTAAATGAGTTTCATTAATATTATATTATTTAATATTAATTTTTAGAATTAATAAAGTTAATTAAATTATTTAATAAATTCTCTCTCAAAGATAATTGCAAATTCTTATTGTGATTATCCCAAATTTTGTTGTGATTATCTTGTGTAGAGACATGATATGATAGGGATTTCCATGGTTCTTCCTTTGTTTCTATGTCAAAAGTCACTTGTTAAATTATACCTAAGAAAAGATAGAACATAAAAAGAAAAACTAAATTTATTCCATAATGTTAATATAGATACTACAACTTTCCTTGAATTTTATTTTCATCAAATAAAAGAGTTAATATCTCAATTATGAAAAGAAACATAACAAAATTTAAAAGAGAAAAGAGTTTACTAGCAAATCACGAAAAGTTAATTTAATTGCACAATAAAAACTAATTTAATCATTGGAGTTACATGCCCAACTGACCTGAATTTAACTTATTGTTGTATCTCTATCATCTTTAGGGAGTTCTCCATTACCATCTAGTAACTTATAGATTTTAATATTTTATTAAAGAAGTTGCATGTAGTAAAAGAACAACAATTTTGAAATACAATAGTTTTTTCCTAATATAGACACCTCCAAGTCCACCCAACCCTTATGTTCATATATTTATTCTTCCTTTGATGGTGTAGAATTAGGTTAGGGTATTAGTTTTTCCACTTCTTCCCTTGGGCTGAAGATAATTCCTTTTATTTTCTCAAGTGTGGTTTTTATTTGAGGGTTTTTCATTCTAAAAAATGAAAATGTTACACCCCAATTTTGATTTACAAATTAATTTTTACTTTAAATGTAAAAATATAATGATGAATGTGTGATGATGAAACTTTGAAATTTAAATGATATGATAAAATTGAATGTGATATGATGTTTTTGCACTTGAATGAATCTAGTGTAGTAAAATGCATACCCTTGCATTTTAACACTTGTTTGGGCTTAACTTACTTTATTTTTCCTTCTTTATGGCTTAATTGGTCCTATTTTGTGTCCAAAAGCCCTATGAATGACATATTTTTCTAGTTAATCCCGACATTCTCCAATGCATAAGTGATTTCCCAATGAATCTAATTGGTGTGTCCTTGATTTTTGGTTGGGACTAAAATGCCAACTAGAGCGTCTCTGTCCCCCCAAGGTTTTGGGATCCCTATTTTGAGGTATCTTAATTGGGCCCCTTTTTGGTGTCTATGCCTCAAGTTTCATCACTTGGGACTAAGACACCACCTAGGGTGTCTTATTCCTCCTTGAGTCATTTTTCAGGATTTAAATTCAAATTCTAGCGAGATTTAACCCCCTTCATTTAAAGAATTCATATGTTAGCTTGGTGTGATACAATTTTGGGATATTAAGCATAGATAAGCATAAATACAAGGTTCCTTCTCTCATTTTCTCCTAACAAGAAATATAAGCAATCCAATTCTTTTGTGAGAGCATTCATAATATCAAATTGAGTTCACAAGAGCATTCAAGAGCAATTCATCAAAAATTTTGAGCTATCATCGAGATTCAAGCATCATGTCTAAGGTTATTATTGCATCATGTGTGTTGTTGTGCTAACATTTGTGATGTAGGGTTTTGATTCAAGCAACCAAGCAATTCAAGATCTATCAAGCATTTCAAGATCCATATCCATTACAACCATTTCACACAAGTTTATAGCCTTTATAAGGATTTGGTGAGTTTCAACATTGCATGTTTTTCATTCACCATTTCCCTTCATTTCATTATTTCATTTCAAGGTTTTATTACCAACAAGAGGTTTGACCAAGGAAAACCCCCATTCACTAACAACTAACAAGTTTTTCCCATATTGAATATTTGTTTTTGCAAATCTAGGTTGAAGACTTGAAGATCACTTGGAGTGCAAAGTTGTCAAAGTTGCATTGAAAATTTGTCATCTTCACAGAAACTCACCTACAGGTCAGATCCGAAAAGAAGCCAGTGTAGACCTTGGAGGTTAGGACCACATTCATAATTTTAAAATATTTAGAGTAGGAATAATACATCACCTTGGGAATCTTAGTCCTCCAAAGCATATTTTTTGGGGATTCATTTAGATCTAGTTTCGACATCTGAAGATTCTATGTTTTCCTTGAAATAATCAAAACTAATATGCCATCTTGGGCATCTTAGTCCTCCAAGACATATTTTGACAACTTCTTTACATTTCCAAAATCCTCACATCATCTCCAAAATTCCTAGGCACACATACCCTTACTTGGTATTGCATATTTTCATTATTTGCATCTTTCATTTAGCTCATTTTAAGTTGTTTTTCAAATCACATTGTGTTTTCCAACACTATCTTTTCCATGCATTTTCTTGGTGGTGAGCCCCTTAAAGCTAAAACTAACCCTCTCCTAGGTCCTCTTAATTCTGAATTAACTCACCTTGTTCGCTTTATAGTCAATCCAATTAGGGTTCTTAGGACATAATTGAATTACCTAGATAGAATAGGAAGGAAATTCACCCCTTCCCATTTTATCTCCGATTCCATTTGGTGAACGTGAATTCTTTGAGCATTATTCCTATTCTAATTTGGAGTCCTTTAGATTCCTAGATCTAGATTGCATTCATTGCATTTTGCATTAGTGAAAGTGCATTTAGGGTTTCCTATTTTTGCATTAGTGAAAGTCCATATAGGTTGCATTTTTAATTTCTTGCATCATTCCATTTCATTTAAAAACTAAAAAGTGCATTGTTCATTCTCTTAATTGCATTTAGAAACATTATTATTGCATTAAAAAATTGTATTTCAATCTTCCATTCAATTGTTTGTTAGTCATTGTTTCTCTTTACTTCCATTTGCACAATTTATTGTTTCCAAACATCAAGTCCCTAGGTAGGAAACTTGAGAAAGTTGTTATCAATTCAAAATTTTATGTTTTTCTTAGAAAAACCTTTGATAGGACTAAAATTCCCTTTTTGGTGTGTTAGTACCTCTCAAGATTTTTTTTTCTCAAAATCCTTTCTCTACTATTTGTTGTTTGTTTCAAACTCTAGAACTTAAGAATCTCACCAAGAGGACTAAAACACCCTTACTAGAATCTTAGTCCCTATTGAATTTGACTCTCCAATTTTGAGGGTCTAAAATTGCTTTTATGTGGGATACTTTTAGTTTTCTATTTTAGTTTCCAGAATAACTATTATCTCAATTTATTTTATTGCACTTGCATTTGTTCAATCTTGCATCATGGATATGTGCTTTGGAAAGTTGTGGATACCCTTGAAATCTTTGGTAGTTGTATCAAATTGTGCCTTTAGTAATGATCCTAAGAAAATTGAACTCACTCATGCTCACTCAACTCCTAATTTATGTCATCCTCATGATGTTGACATCATTGGAGAAGATGATGACATCATAAATAAGTTCCTAAATTATTGTATTGATAATATTGAAGCTAATGCATTCTTCTACCCATCCATGAAACAAAAAAATACCCCTTCAATACCACCTCTTGAGATCTTTGGTTAGTTACATCCTAAAACTAAAGCAAAATTTGACCCTAAGTTCACTACAATAGGTGAACCTAGTTCTTCTACACAAGAAAACACTCAACCATTTTATGATAACAAAGTAACAAACACTCCAATCAATCTCGAAGAAACACATGGCAATAGATTCACAATCTTTAGTAAAGAAGGATGCGACACAACAAGCAAACACAAAATTCATCAACTCCTAGAGCAAGCTCCAACTACTGAAAACACAACAGGGTTAGGATATCAAGATCCCCCTCACAACACAAAAATACCTAGAGAATACCTAAAGCTTCATAGTGATGGTATGGTGATCTTTGATTCACCTCTTCATATAAATGTCCTTTTGCCTAAAGAAAAACCCATGGCTCATAACAATGATAAGGATGAAGGATCTCTTTAGTTCCTCCTCCTCCTTATTAAACTATAGAAGTCAAAGAATCTAGTCAGAGCAAGACATCTCATAAAATAAATTTCCACCCAAGGACTCATTACATATCCTTTTAAGTCAAGGACTCATTACATTACCACCCATTCTTGAAAATCAATTTCCAAATCCTAAGAACAAAAACACATCTTTTTGCAAATATCATAGAATTTTCGGTCACCATACTGATGCATGTCGCACATTAAAATAAGAATTTAAAAGGCTTGATATATAATAGAAATAGTCCCTTAAAATGGGACCCCTTGTCATGTAATCATTGTTGGATCTTTAAATTCTCACTATTACATGACCCTTCTCATCACCTATGTCAGCCCATTCTTGTCTTGCACTCAGTGGGGACAAGAAGTAGATGGCCTTATCCCAGTTAGGCATTTGTTGTTGTCACTTCAATGCGTTCTCTACCTTCCACTTATGCAGATTGAGACTAGGAGGTGGATAACCTACTTTAGGTTGACTTGCCTATGCCTTATTAGTCCATTTTCCTTTTCTTTTTCTTTTTCCTTTTCACTTTTTCTTTCATGTGTGTATTGTGATCCCTTTGTGGTGTTTTACTTGATATTTCTCTCTCTTTGTGCATTCCTCTATTTGTACCTTCATTCTTCTCTATGTCGTAATATTTTTCCTTTTCATTTATATTCTCGCATTTTTCTTGTTTTTTTCCTTTTAGGGATGATGCAAGGAATTGAGACACCCCATGTCTTTTCCATGTTGACCAAAAAGTATTTTCATTTCACTTTTATCTTGTTTTTTTCTTTTGGGGATGACGCAAGGTTTCGAGACACCCTATGTCTCTCCATGTTGACCCAAAAGGATTTTTACTTATTTTTCACTCTCTTTGTGTCATTCTTCAAGTTATGTGTGTATTTAGGGAATGTTGATGATTTCCATCTCTCTAATATTGTTACAGAAAAGAAAAATATTGACCTTGAATCCATAGATCCCTTATGTGTTTCTAGGGGGAAGCCCTCTCTTCCTTTTTCACCTATTGGATACTTTAAAGTAATTACTCATAAAATGGTGTTAGAAATTCCTTTAAAGTGGGGGCATACATTGGCATCATTTTGATTGCATTTTTCCATTTTCATGTTCTTTGATGCGATTTTTTTACTTCATACAATGTGTTTTTCCTCTTTATGGTGACATTGGGAGTAATTTCCTTCAAGAGTGTGATCTATCGTAGCATATTATATTCCCCTTAGTGATGATGTGACACACTACATCCCCTAAGTGGTGAATCTTTTATGCTTTGACTAGTCCTCTCTTGGAGACACTAGAAACAATGTCCCCTAAGACTAAGACCTCATATGAACTAAGCAAAATCCCTTCGGATATCCCTATTTCTTGTTGCATTTTCCTTTTGTCCTTATTAAATTCATGGATGTATGGCTTTGATATGGACTTCCTAGGGCTCACCTAGTGAACAACTAGCTTTACTAGCCCTTGTGAGAATTTATTTTTGTACCTTATTAAAGTCATGGATGTATGGCTTTGATATGGTCCCTCTTGGGTCTCACCTAGTGGAAAACTAGCTCCCACTAGCCCTTCTAGGCATCCGTTTTTTTTCCATAGTGGATAGCATGTTCCACTTGTAAACCCTCTTCAAGCCTAGACCTAGTCCACCTCATTGGACGCCCAATCGAAGCTTGATCTGTTGCAATTTTTTTCCTTTTTCTTTTTCCTTTTCTTGGATGGTGTATGTTTGAAATATTATTTTTGCTTCATATATCATCCACAAGCGTGTTCCTTTATTCCTATGATAGTTCACCATAAGATCTTGATCATGGGGCATTAGTGACCCTCTTGATTATTATCATCTTATCTTGCTAATATTTGTACATTTGAACCCCTCTTGATTACATGGTTGGCTACTTTAGTATGATTTTGAACCAATTTGATCCTCTCAGTAAAGTGGGGGATAAATTTAGTGTATTAAAATGCATACCCTTGCATTTTCACACTTGTTTGGGCCTGCCTTGCTTTATTTATCCTTCTTTATGCTTAATTGGTCCTATTTTGTGTCCACAAGCCCTATAAATGGAATTTCTTTTCTGGTCAATCTTGACATTCTCCAATGAATAAGTGATTTCCAAATGACTCTGACTGGTGTGTCCTTAATTTTTGGTCAAGACTAAAACACCACCTAGAGCATCTTTGTCCCCCTCAGGTTTCAGGACCCTGATTTTGAGGTATCTTAATTGGGCCCCTTTTTGGTGTTTGTGCCCCAAGCTTCATCACTTGGGACTAGGACGCCACCTAGGGCGTCTTAGTCCTCCTTGAGTCATTTTTGGGATTTAAATTCAAATTCTTGCAGGATTTAGACTTCTTCATTTAATGAATTCATATGTCATTTGGTGTGATATAATTTCGGGATATTAAGCATAAATAAGTATAAATATAAATTTCCTTCTCTCATTTTCTCCTAACAAGCTATCTAAGAAATCCAAGTCTTTTGTGAGAGCATTCATAATATCAAATTGAGTTCACAAGAGCATTCAAAATCAATTCATAAAGAGTTTGGAGCTATCATAGAGATTCAAGCATCATGTCAAAGATTATTCTTGCATCATGTGTGTTGTTGTGCTAGCATTTGTGATGTAGGGTTTTGATTCAAGTAAGCAATAAATTCAAGATCTATCAAGCATTTCAAGATCCATATTCATTGTAGTAATTTCACACAAATTTGTAGCCTTTACAAGGGTTTGGTGAGTTGTAACATTGAATTTTTTTCATTAACCATTTCCCTTCACTTCAATTATTTCATTTCAAGGTTTAATTACCAACAAGGAATTTGACCAAAGAAAACCACCATTCACTAACAATCAACAAGTTTTTCCCATCTTGATTGTGTTTATAGATCTAGGTTCAAGACTTGAATATCACTTGGAGTGAAAAGTTGTCAAAGTCGCAAAGTTGAATTGTAAAGTTGTCATCTTCATAAAAACTCACCTACAGGTCAGATCGTGTAGTTTCAAAACCTAAGATCTAAAAAGAAGCCAGTGCAAACCTTCGAGCTTAGGACCACATTCAGAATTTTCAAAAATTTAGAGCATGACTAATATGCCACCTTGGGAATCTTATTCCTCGCATGAATATCTTTCTAAGATTCCTTCAGATCTGGTTCTGACATCTGAAGATTTTGTGTTTTCCCCAAAAAGCAACATCAGGACTAATACGTCGTCTTGGGAATCTTAGTCCTCCAAGAAATATTTTGATAGCTTCTTTACATTTCTAGAATCCTCACATCATCTCAAAACTTCCAAAGTAAGCATACCCTAACTTAGTGTTTCCCATTTTCATTATTTGCATCTCTCATTTAGCTCATTTTAAGTTATTTCAAAGTATATCACATTAAGTTTTCCAACATTGTCTTTTCCAAGCATTTGCTTGCAGGTGAACCCCTTATAGCTGAAAAGAAACCCCTCCTAGGTCATCCTAATTGTGAATTGAATCACCTTGTGAGGTTGATAGTCAATCCAATTAGGGTTATTAGGGTATAATTGAATGACCTAGATAGAATATGAAGGCAATTCACCCCTTTCCATGTTATCTACGACTCAATGAATTATGGTTATTGATGTGATATTATGAATATATGTTATATCTGTTAATGGCTAACTACTTGAATGTTTATTTAAGTGAAATGAAGGATAGGTTTCATGCTCTCTAGAGGGAGAGGAAAAGTATCACCTAGGAGAAGATTATGGTCTATGGTTTTACTGGTATTGCTATCTAAGTTTAATCCCACCAACATAGGTCAAGTTAATTTTGTTTTGATTGAATGTTAGTCCAGGGTCATCAATTACATCTAATGGGTAAGTTGAACCTAGACATTAAATGATATTCTTTTCCTTATTTTAATTTATCTATAAACTTATTGAGATATTTTGTAAGCATATTGTGAATAATGTATAAATATATATATGGATATGTGAACGTTATTAAGAGGAACATATGTATGTATATATGTATACACATAAGTATTTATATACCTATATGATGATTATGCATTGATTTTTATATGTATATTCATATTTTTATATATATTATAATATAAATTAAGTAATACATATATATGTCATATATTATATGATGATATTATGTATTTTTTATTTAACATCTACTTGCTTATGGAAGCATGAAGGATGATAATTTTTACTAGTTATTACAATTATCATCATGAGGCATGATAGCCTTCATTAATGGATATGATGTCAACATAATAATATGGCATTAGCACCAATATTATTGTGTGATATTAATAATCACAAACCTTAAGTTTTGAATGCCACTTTTTTGTAGTTTTATTTAAATTCTGAATTGATTTCATTTTCTTTTATCGATTGTTTAAAATATTGCTTTATTTTTTGTCCAAGCAATAGAAATGGGGGGTATGTTCAACCCCATGGTAGGTTTTGGAAATATAAACAATAACCTATATGAATCTATACATACTTCAAAGGATAAACCAAGAAGAATACCATCCACATGAATAAAGAAGTGTTGCAACATGAGCAAAAATACAACTTGATCAAATGATGATCTTGAATGTATTGAGATATAACTCATGAGATGATTTAAAAATGTACAAGAGCCTTGCTTATATATGCAAGGAGAGAGGAGGTTGGATAACCACCTTAAATACAAATATTAAATGCCTAGATAACTACATGCCTATTAATGAGATATGATCCCATTAAATACTATTTTCTAGAATGCCACCTAGGAAACTAACTCCTAAGTAAACTTATTAATGATTTCAATAGGTCCTCACTAATTTATAGCTAGGAAATAACCCCATTCACACTAATACCCCCCATAAGTGCAACTTGGGAGTGTAGGTATGATGCAAATAATGTAATATGATGGGTCCAAGCTACTAGGCCATGTTAGGTAGCCATGTACAAATGAAAATGAAACCTCTTAAAAATGGAGAAAAGGAGAGAACTTCATGGGACAAAACTCATCTCCAAAAAGGAGAATGCAAAATCTCGTGCTAATCACATGTACAAGTAATAGAATTGGTGATGGAGGTCTCAACATTAATACCCCCAAAGAGTTACATCCATCACAAGAGTAAAATAATCAATAGCTCCCCCATAAGAGGGAAATAAGGAGACTATGTAGCCCCACCACAATATGTAATCACCTGCAAAAATGGTAAGTACCTGAAAAAAAAAATGATCCAATATCGAAAAACAACTTGTCTCCCTTTTGGAAGAAACAAAACCAAGTACAAATGTAGGGATGCTTCCCATACCAAATACGAGTTTAAGGAAGGAAGGATGAATGTGCATGGTGATTATGTCTCTGAAAAATTCTCTTGAGTCTCCCTGCTTAAGGAAGATGAAGATGCCAAAATCAAATCAGGTACATGCCCAATCAATGAGGAAGGTGACAAACTAGGACTATGTAGAAATTGATGCAGAACAAGATCGAAATAATGTAATACAATGATCCCTCCATTAAAGGAATAGATGGACACTAGATTTCCACCCCAAAATGAAGTGTCCTCAAAACCACTAAAAGAAGTCTAAATCCAAATGAGTGTCCAATGACGAAATACCACATGTATCCCACTAGGAAGAAGAAAATCCAATGGCAAATATTGAATAAAATCCAACTCCATAATGTAATGGGAGGGAAGAAGCCTCATATATGAAATCTCTAAAAAGGAATCAAGTGACTCCAAGGTAGTCTCACCAATATCAAGATCCCCAATCAAGGTTGAAATGATGGAATGTTGAGACACAAGAAAACCCTCCAATGTAAAATCTGCATAGAGGAGAGATATCCCCTAAAGAATGTCCTCCAAACCTGTAGAAGTAGCCATGTGTACAATACTTGAAAGAAAGCCACCCTATGTTCCCAAGTCTAGAAAATTGAATATGTCCTATAGAATAGGAATGATGAAAGCCTCAATCGATGATTTCATAATGAGTCACTGAAGGTGAATGTACAACAACTATTTTTGATGGAGAAGAAGCATCTAAGGAACCCCTTACATCTTCATCTAAAGATTCAAAGAATTCCAAATTTGTAAGTTCCTATATAGCATTATCAACATAGGGTATCATGTTTGGAGAATGAAGAGTCACATGACATTTGCGAATGATGGAGTATCAGGATCTCCATATACCTCCCAAATCTTAGTCCATAGAGTTTGAGGACAATCACGATGATCAAACCATTCAAAATAGCATCATCAACATACATTACAATAATCTCTGAGACATCATACCTTCTACAACTCCAAACCATTTTTGGATACCTTTAGCAGGAGGGGGAACTAAACTATACAAATGTGGCAACAATTGAAGTGATTGGAGATGGTTTATGATGCAATCTCCCCATTATTTCTAGTTTCCCCTTCCCAACAAAATTAGTGAAGGATGAAATGAGAAATCCATAACAAACTATGATTGATCTCCAATATTACAAAGAAATAGACCCTCAATATCAAATATAAACTCTCAAATATGATACACAACTTAAAATGAAGCCTCCTAATGCAAATATACCTTCTTCAAATTTTAGTATGTCCAAGTTATCAAGCAAATGCCACAAATTTTAATAAACTAATAGAATGTACCTAGAGCTTAATCTGAAAAAAGTGGATGCTCTAAATCACCTTTGCAATGCCACTGGAATCTCCAAAATCTGACAAAATTATAAAAAGGTACAAGATTGAGAGACCAAAAGGAAGCACTAACCTCAATTGGGTATAATTTATACTAAAAAATCTGGAAAAATACTCTGTATGGATAGTAAGTACACAAAATCAGCTTTCTGATGATATCTCATTTTTGAAAATAAGATATCTTGGTGAAAAGTTATGCTCCGTTGAAAAATACTGCCAAATTAAGGGTTGTAGGCTAAATAGGTACAAAAAATAAGCACCGACGTAAAACAAAATCAGCCCTTTGTCACTGATATGACTAGGGGGTGTTTTTAGGAAAAAATGAACACACCACTAGGGCTGGCAGTGGCGGGGCGGAGGTTGGGCAATGCCACTCATAGAGTGGAGCACTTGGTTTTCAGTGAGACCGCCCTTTGGGCGACAATCTTGGATAATTGGTGGGAGAGCTCGTTCACCGACGGATGGACTATAGCTAGCAGGGAGTAAGATTCTAGTTGTTGGTAGTCACTAAACCCAATGGTCGGTCTGAAGGTCAAATCAAATGTAACTTGTGGTAAATGCAGACAATACACGTCTAATAATCGACCAAGAATAATGAATGCAAAAGCTAATGTGAATCCTCAACTAATAAATGTGTGATCTGTAGATTTTGAACCAAAACAAAAAATATGAATATTTTAATATTGCCAACTAGCAATTAAAATCTTCAATAAATATATGCCAATAAATATTTAAAATAACTTTTAAAAATATGACGATTGGAAATTAAAAACTTAGAGCGCCTTTAATAAAGTCCACATAATTCAATATCAAGCCCAATATATTATGTTGACACATAATTAAATCAACATCCCAATGAATAAATATTTCTTCAACTATAGAAATAAGTTGAAAATGAAATATTTTATGCCCTGAATAATTTTTTTGCCAACAACTATAGCCTGATAATGAATTTTTTTTTGAACCTTCAAATGAATATTGATGTTGACTAGAGGAGGATATTATTTTTTGCAGCAAGGGGGAGGAAAATTTTTCCTTTGCAACTTTTGTCACCAAAAAGTGTAGCCTTTGACACTTTTCACTCATTTGGACCCTTGCCTATGGATTTTGGACCTCTGTTTACCTTTTTCATCATCATTTATAGGCTCCTATGACCCCTTATTATGCATCCCAAGGCTTAATTTGTTAAAATATCTGATAAAATCATCATATAAACATGATTTCCTTGCTCTCAGACAATCCAGCTGGCAAAAGGGCCCTTGTAGAACTAGGTCACCCATTTGGGCAAATTAGTCTTTTCCAGGTGGACTAGGTCACCCAAGGTGGCAACCTAGTCCCATTAGAGCCATTTTTGGGGTTTTCAGTGGGAAAAGTTAGGGTTTTGGTCTATTTCTCCTTCATGTTGGCATTGAGGATCGATTAATAAATGTTTTTAGGTGCATTACCTATAAATAAGCCTAAAAATCCTAAATTATCATAAGATACACTCATTATTCACAACTCATGCACTCCTTCTCAAGCAAGCTAGGGTTTTACCTTCCAAGTCAACAAGACATCCTTTTCTAAAGTAGTGAAGGGCTAAAACCACAACCCTTGCTACAAAAATCCAAGGTCTCTCATCATGAAAAGGTACTAACATCATTGCTCCATTGTTTCATGCTTTCTTATCTTATTTCATTACTTGATTTGATTATCTAAAAGGGGCTTGACCAAGGGAAGCCCCCATGTCCTAACAATCCATATCTTCCCTCTCTTTGTGGGTTTGCAAACTTAGGTGTTTTGGAAGGCTTAAAGAATGGATTGAAGACTTATTGAAGACACCTCTTTGTTAGCTAGGGGAAATAATTCACAAAAGGACACCTATAGGCTGAGTTCTATAGTTCCAGGTCTAGGAAATCTCTAGGAGAAGAAGTGCAGGTTGAGGTCTACACACTCTCCCTTCAAATCTCTTAAAAAGGAAAAAGGGACATTCCCACAAGTTGTGGCGACCTAGTCCCAGTGCTCCTATTTTCCAGAGATTTTTGTGGATTTGGATACCCATTTGGCTGAAATAGGCCTTAGATCAGTTTCCCAAAATCACCCCAAAAAAGGACTAGGTTGCCTAGCTTGGCACAAGTGTCCCTCCAAATAGAAAAATCACTATTTTCAAAATTTCAGAGTTCCCCCAAGTCTGCAACATACTACCAGGTACACATTTCCAATTTTACAGCTTTTTGTTTTGTTTTATAAGCTTTCTTAGGTTATTTATATCATAATGTGTTTTCAAACATAGCTGTACTTTCTAGGTTTTACATCAATAGTTTACTTCTATTTTTATTTTATTTCCCTTAGATCATTTCATTTAGAAATATTCACATTCACACACCCCATTAACACATAATCTTTGAATGTAACATAAGCATTTTTGCCAATGTTTCTCCTTTTAGGTGAAAAACCGTAGACGAGTAAGAAAGAATTAAGGTGCCAAAATCTGTGTTATATTTTGGTGAACCTAACTTTTGAATCCCCTCTTTTCTACATTAGAGTCCATCATTATCCTTGGTTTCTATTACATTTCATTGTGCATTGTTTAATTTGCATTTTAGAGTTTCAAAATTTTGCATTAGTGAAAGTACATGTAGGTTGCATTTTTGCATTTTAAATCATTGAAAATTCCTAAAATTTTTCATTTTAATTTTAGGTCTGCCTCTTACAACATAGAAACCACCTAATTCCATATAAATATTCTAAATATTCTTAAAAAAAATCACCAAGAGGACTAAGTCGCCACTCTAGGCGACCTAGTCCCATTAGGCCTATGAAATAGCCTTTTACAGAGTTGAAAACCTAGTTTTTAAGATTTTATTTCATTCCATTACCTACCTATATCAGTTGTTTTTTTTTTTTGTAACATGCATTTTATTACATTTACCTTAAATTAGCTCATTTCCTGCATTTTACATTTTCAAATTTTGCATTCTCAACATTTCATGTTTAGATCATTGCATAGTGCAATCAGAAAATTACTTTGTTTGACATCTAAAAATTGCATTTCATTTTAAGTCTTTACATTTCATGGTAAATTATTCAAACATGTTAGTTTCAATTCTTTCCAAAATTACAAATAAATAGTTAGTAAATAAACATGTTAATCATTCATTCAATACATTCCCAAGTTATGAGAGTCTAGCGAATGAAAACGTTGATAATTGTCTTAAACTTACACTATCTTCTATGTCTCCTATTTGTGAGGATGATGTGTTAAAATAAAATACAAACATAGACAATCAGGATGATGATAATTTTTCCTCCCTTGATACCTCTCCTTTTAGTCATGGAGGTATCTTGATGAAAGAAAGTACAGTCGTTGAGCATCATGAAGGTCTTGCTTGTTCTTCTCCTTATCCCCTTTGGGAAGATATTTTAGCACACGAAAATGAAATCATAGAAAATTTCTTAAACATCACCTTACCTAGACTCTATAACCATGACAATTTTCCTTCTCCTACTATCCACCCTCGATGTGTCAAAGATAGTTTTGTGTAAGAAGCTACCCTTATTACGACTCATGGAAATATTCCTCCTCCTTTTCCTAATGCCCCTCCCATTTTGGGCAACCTCTTTGAACAACAAAGTCCTTCTCTTGCTATCTCCCCTATTTCTGATAAAGCTACTTCACCAATTTTAACCATGGATTGTGAGGAACATATTCCAAGATCTCCTACTAGGATGGATACTATGACAAAAGAGAAGG
This sequence comes from Sequoiadendron giganteum, assembly GCA_007115665.2. NCBI lineage: Eukaryota > Viridiplantae > Streptophyta > Pinopsida > Cupressales > Cupressaceae > Sequoiadendron > Sequoiadendron giganteum. The sequence goes on from CM021106.1 coordinate 102,462,579, forward strand.
AGACTTTAGAAAATCATCTAGAGCATTTTTCTCCTATCTCTACTATCCATACACAAGAGAATAAAACCATTGATCCCCTTTCCATATGATGAAGTTATTTTGGAAGAACCCACCTTTGAATGTTAAGCACACTTGGTTGGTCATTCTCCCCAAAAATATCCTACTAGGTAAGGTACCATGGTTGATCTCCTTCTGCACAATATTAATGTATCTTCCTTGGGTGATGGCACCAAGATGATACTAGATTTCCCTTTCTTAGACATACATCAAACCAATCCTGATGAGGTTATGCATATGCAAGTATCCATTCGATCCCCCTTGATCAATGAACCTCCTACATACCTCATGGGACATCCTAAGAATCCCCTAATTCTTTACCCACCATTATCCCAACAACTATCTCCAATCACACTTGACTTCACCCTTCACCCACGTAAGCACAACCTTTCACACCAACCAAGTCACAATGACAACACTCGCATCTATGACAAAGTTTACACCATCAAGGCTAACTTTACCAAAACTTTGTTTACTCCCCAACATAAATAACACTAGTTTTTTCTCCTTTCCTTATAATAGTTGTAGGATCATAACATACACACCATTACATGTTTCACATCCCTCGTGAAGAGTAGCATACCATCCTCCATCTTGGGCTCACCCTTATCCTGGTCTAAGTGGGGGCAAGGAAATTCAATAGCCTTATCCTGGTATATCACTTGTCGTTGTCAAACTTGATTTGTCATTAAATTTTCCATGAAGCTATAAGAGCAAGCTTGGGATGTGGACGACATCTCTTAAGTTGACTCAAACATGACATACTATTCCTTATTCATGATGTAGCCTACTTTGGAAACATATGACTTGACATAGGGCTTTCCAAGCTAGCTCTTATGTCCTCTTTCACCTATCCTTGGCTACTTTAAAGAAATTTCTCATAGTAATGTTGTTAGCAACCACTTTAAAATGGGGGCATTCATAGAAAAAAAAATTTACAAAAATTCCATGGCATGATTTTCCTTTCCTTGTGATTTTTCCTCTTCTTGGTGGTGTCATTGGGTTTGATTCCTTCCAAGAGTGTACGATCAACTGAAGTGGCCTGATGCAAATGAGGCATCACATGGATAATGATTTGACACCCCGACTTATCCTCTCTTGGAGTCATTAGGCACAATTCTCCCTAAGAAGAAGACCTGGCATGAACATGCAAAAGAAAAATCCCCTTCAAAAAAAATTCTTCACATAATATTCAAAAGCATTTACACAAGCATTATGGTGCCTTATCAAAGTTATCAAGAGAGGTAACTTTTGTATCGTTATTATAATGGGAAGCCGACATACTGGCATGACTTTCTCACTAAACCTTCTGCACTTTTTGGACAAACAACCTAGATCTGATCCAAAACTAGCTAGACAAACAGTTGAAGCTTTACCCAACATTTTCACCTTTCCATCTTCTCTTCATTCTAGTCCTCATCATCACATGATCATGCATCTTGTTTTGTTGCAAATCATTAACCCTTGAATGTGTTCTTCGGCGTTGATATCTCATTGACTTAGAATCTCAAATCCTCAGAGCTTGACCTCCTCCTTCACCATATTTTTCATTTTGCACCATCTCCACTTGGGCTACTTTAGTGTGTGTTTGAAGATATCTCATTCTCTCACTAAAGTGGGGGCTAAATGTGTCACTAAAAAGTGTATCCATTGACACTTTTCACTTATTTGGACCCTTTCCTATGGATTTTGGACCTTTTTTTACACTTTCCATCATCATTTATGGGCCCCTATGACCCCTTATTATACATCCCAAGGCTTAATTTGATAAATTATCTAATAAAATCATCATATAAACTTGATTTCTTCGCTCTCGGACAATCCTGTTGGAAAAAGGGTTGTTGTAGGACTAGGTCAACGATTTGGGAAAATTAGTCCTATCTAGGTGGAATAGGTTTCCCAAGGTGGCAAACTAGTCCCATTGGAGCCATTTTCGAGATTTTGAGTAGGAAAGTTAGGGTTTTGGTCTATTTATCCTTCATGTCGGCCTTGAGGATCAAACAATAATTTTTTTAAGGTGCATTTCCTATAAATAAGCCTAAAAAGCCTAATTTCTCACTCATTATTCATAACTCATTCACTCCTTCTTCTCAAGCAAGCTAGGGTTTTACCTTCCAAGTCAAGAAGACATCCTTTTCTAAAGTATTTCAAGGGATGAAACCACAACCATTGTTACAAAAATCCAAGGTCTCTGATCATGACAAGGTACTAACATAATTGCTCCATTGTTTCATGCTTTCTTATCTTATTTCATTACTTGATTTGATTATCTAAAAGGGGCTTCACCAAGCCAAGCCCCCATGTCCAAAGAATCCACATTCTCTTCCCTCTCTTTATGGGTTTGCAGACTTAGGTGTTTTGGAAGGCTTGAAGAATGGATTGAAAGCTTATTGCAGACACCTCTTTCTTAGCTAGGGTAAATCATTAACAAAAAGACAGCTACAGACCGAGTTCTACAGTTGCAGGTCCAGGAAATCACCAGGAGAAGAAGTGCAGGTTGAGGTCTATAGATTCCCCCTTCGAATCTCTTGAAAAGGAAAAGGGACATTCCCACAAGTTGTGGTAACCTAGTCCCAATGTGCCTTTTTTCTAGAGATTTTTATGGATCCAGATACCCATTTGGCTAAAACAGGCCTCAAATCAGTTTCTTGGAATCACCCTGAAAAAGGACTAGGTCTCCCAGCTTGGCACAAGTGTCCCTCAGATATAAAAATCACTATTTTCAAAATTTCAGAGTTCCCCCAAGTCTGCAACACACTTCCAAGTACACATTTTGAGTTTTACAGCTTTCTATTTTGTTTTATAAGCTTTCTTAGGTTATTTCATACAAGTCTACATATCATAATGTGTTTTCAAACATAGTTGTACTTTCTTGGTTTTACATCAATAATTTACTTCTATTTTCTCTTTATTGCCCTTATACCATTTCATTTAGACATATTAATATTCACACACCCCATTAACACATAATATTTGAATGTAACATAAGCATTTTGGCCCATCTTTCTCCTTTTAGGTGAAAAACCATAGAAGAGTAAGAAAAAATTAAGGTGCCAAAATCTATGTTACATAGTTGTACAATCCATACCTTTTCCCTTCAATATTGCTACAAAAAAATTGTAATGGCCTCCAAATGATGAAGTCAAATTTCGGTGAATGGGTAGGAATTCCTTAGGCTTTTGGACCTTCTGAACCCAATGGCAGTGTCAAATGTAACCCAAAGTGCTTCAAAATTCAATTGCCTCTCGGATGAGAATAACTAGTCCATCATGAAAACCCTTCAACCTATGATAGTCTCCTCAGCTCAAATTTCTGATATGAGATGGATTTCCTATAGACTAAGCTCCGATACCATGTTGGAAATATAAACAATAACCCAAATGTACACACTTCAAAGGATCAACCAAGAAGAATACCATCCACACGAATAAAGAAGAGTTACAACATGATCGAGAAGACAAATTGGTCAAATGATGAATGTATTGAGATAGAACTCATGAGATGATTTACAAATGTACAAGATCCTTGCTTATATAGGAAAGGAGAGAGGATGTTGGATAACCACCTTAGTTAAAAACATCAAATTCCTAATGCATAATTATCAATTCACGAGGAAAATATTAAATTTATAGATAACTGCATTCCTATTAATGAGATATGGTCCCATTAAATACTAGTTTCTAGAATGCCACATAGGAAACCAGCTCCTAAGAATTTTCTTAATGATGTGAATAGGTCCTCACTAATATCTAGCTAGGAAATAACCTCATTTACACTAATAGTAGGAACATTATATTCTTTAAGGAAATAGAATGTACTTGGTAATATTTTTGTGCCTACCTTAAGCCATGTTAGGCTACACAAGAATTCCACAAATGTGGCAGAAATTGTAAGTATTTAAATAATATTTTGATATGCCTCCAACATGGCATTATTCTATGTGAAATTTTCTTTGGTAGCTATCATTAATCTGCATATACCTTAGTTGCAATTGTGGTATTCTAAGGTGCTAGTTGAGTGAATTAGTGGAAGATGAGGCACCAAAACTAAATGCATATTTTGTTATCCGTCCTTATCAAAGAAAACTAAGAAAGGTTAAGTGCACCACTTTGGGGAAAAAATAGCTAGGGGATTTTTCCTAAGCTTTATCACGTCTTCTATTAGCAGGAGGTTTTACTATTTTTGAATATGGTTTTATCTATATCTGGGGAAAGAGAAGAGTTTTTTTCATTTTACCTATGAAGCACAAAGATGAGGTTTTACCTTCTCAAGCTTACCTTGACCTCCAACTAGTTTTAGTTTGCATCTATGTTAAGTTTGTCTATGTTGCGAGAATGGATGTGTTTGGTGGTGTTTTAATTAATATTGTCATTGATGTTAACATATTTCAAGTTGATTATAGATGGTACTTGTATAGTTGAGATACTGTAGAAGTGATTAGAGTACATGGAGCTATATTTATGAAGTTGTAATTGTGTTTTTTCCAATTGCTTTTCAGAAAATTTAAGAAATAATGAAGGAAGTGTTGAAGTGTGTGTTATGAGTGTGCTTTGAAATTGTGCTTTGTATTTCTTATGTGTTGATCCTATGTTTGTGTGGATCTGTAGTTGTGTTCATGAGATTCAATGGATAATATATTCTAATTTTTAGCTTTTGGTTTGATGAAGAATGAAAGATGTGTTCATCGGTGTGTGAATTGATTTGACATAACTACTTGCTTGTGGACTGGGATAAATATTTTGGCTCCACAGTCTTCTGGTGTTTTGTTTCAGATCTTTTGGATCTGTGAGATGATTCATAATGATGGTTTATGTCTTCTGAAAAACGTGCTGTTGATTTGGCACTCCAAAAGACCTACTCCAGAGCTCGTGTGTTGTTGGTTTGTCCGATTAGACCGTTGAAGAACATTTTGTGAATGAACAATGTTGCAGTTGTTGTGGATGTACCTAAAGGTTTCTTAGAGATGGTAAAATGTCTAGTGAAGTGTGTTGAGTGATCCATGTGTGATCATCTTGTTGGGGATGCATGTAATTCATTGATCATTGGTGTTTTCATTAGGTTTGGCCAACCTAGTGTCTACACGTTACATAAATATTTTGCTTTTGCATCAAATTAAGGAAGTGTGTGATTGATCTAAGATATTCTTTGGGTTCTAATTAAAGGCATAATTGGTCCTCGCTCATTCTTATCCATCGTGGGAATTTTGAGTAGCTAACCTAATTTGAATTTGAAAAATGAAGGATGTATAGCCAACCTTGAAGAATGTTTCTAGGGTTGAATATGGTATAAAATAAAATCAAGATATTGTGAGTTGAATATCAATCAATAATCTAGTGAAGTGTGCAAAAAAGTGCAAAATACAGAGTGTGCAAGAGTGACTCAAGGCAACATTACTTTTATGTGTTAGATTCCTCAAATAAGTGAGCTAGTGGTGTCTACAATTTTCTAATCAAGTTGTGAATGTGTGGAACCTTTCTGGTGGATCTTTATTTATCTTTTCTTTTTATATAGGCAGTGAGCCTCCTTTTGGATAGTAAGTCCCTTTGTAGGTAGTGAGCCTTTGTATCTAGGAAATGAGCCCTCTAGTAGTGAGCCTTTGTATCCGGTAGTACATTATTACTATATTGTGAGCTAATCATCACCGTGTTTTTTCCCTCATTGGGTTTTCCACTTAAATCTAGTGTCTCTAATGTTTGCTTTTTATTATTTTCATTCAATGTTTACACTTAATAATATATTGAAGTTGAAATGGAATTAAGGTTAGAAGTAAATTAATTTGATACAACTGATTCACTACCCTCTTAATTGTCTTTTCAATTTCAACAATTGGTATCAGAGCTCTGGTTCTTCAGTGAAAAACTCAATTGCTTGAGGTAGATCAGATGGCACACAAGTTGCAAATGCCTATTTTTGATTGATCTGATTACAAAGAATGGAAAAAATAGATGAGAGGTTATCTCTTTTCTCTTGGTTTCAAGACCTAGAAAGCTATCGAGATAAAGTATGTTGCACCATCTGTTGGTCCTTCCTCTATAAATGAAATTGTGGATTATGAAGAAAATGAAAAGGAAAGGTATGTTATCTTCAGTGTTGTATCTAAAACTAAAAAGAGTAAAGTTATTTCTTTCAGCACTATTTATGAAGTATGGGAAAAACTGAAAGACATTTATGAAGGGAATGATAGAGTAAAATTGTCAAGGAAGCTAACAACTAAGCAAAAAATTAAGAATCTAAGAAGGGAAGAGGGAGAAGATATTGCAAGCTATTATCAAAGAGTTGAAACCATAGCAAGTGAGATCAAGAATCAAGGTAGTGCCATGTCAGATGAAGATATAAATGAGAGGATCCTGATGAATTTACCAAAGAATTACAGTGATAAAGTCTCTACCATTGAAGAATCATATGATCCAAAGAAATTTACTAAGGATCACCTATTTGGTATATTTATTGCATTCAAGATGAGAAAATTTTTAAGAGATAAGGAGAAAAGTTAAACAACCTTTAAAGAAATGAAGATAGGAGATACCTCAGAGGATGATGATTTAGAAGACTTGGAAGCGAACTTCACAAGGAAATTGGAGAAAGATACTAGTAAATACAAAGGCATGTTTCCCTTTAAGTGTTTTAGTTCTGGAAATATTGGTCATTATGCATCAAGATGTCCTAATAGAGCTACACACAAGAAGGATAGGAAGTTCAAGAAATTATATTATCTCAAGGAAGATGTAGGAATTTTTGATGATGACTATGATTTTGAGGAGGATAAAGATGAATGTTTATTTCTAGCCCTTGAAAATAAAGTTCTATCTACTAACCATGGAAGATGTGCAAAGGAATATGGTCTAGAGAGTAAGAAAGATGAGATGGAAGGCACTCTAGTGACTACTTTTCATGCTAGACAGGATGAATTTTTTTGGCTAATTGATGGTGGGTGTCCAAATGATATGACTAGAGATAAGAGTAAGTTCACTAAACTTGAAAATTATGATGGAGGAATAGTTATGTTTGGAGATGATTCTAGTGCTAAGATTGTTGGTAAAATAACAATTAGTTTTGATGAGAAACATAGTACTAATGATGTCTATTATGTTATGGGTTTAAGGCACAATCTCTTAAGTATTGGACATTTGTGTAGCAAAGGATATCCAGTTTCATGCACTATGTGTACGGAGCCTTCATGGGAAAACTTAAGGCCCTTATGAATCATGGAGGTGATTCCATTCATGGAAGCTAGCCAAGGTATTCCTAGCTTCACTCTTAATAGGTCTAACTCGGGGATAACATTGAAGATCTTGTCTACACTCCTAGGTCCAACTAGGATGGACAACGTTATCGATCCATAGGGTTTAAGAGAAATTCCACCATGCGTGTAGATGATGGATTTGTTTTTTCACATTCCTCCCTTTGTAGGGAGTTTAGGAGTAACATCTCCTCCGTGATGATATTCACTCTACTCGTAGGGTCAACTAAGACCCCTATCATAATGTTACCAATGAGGTGAGTGGGAATATAAAGCGGAGAAGGCTTACCATTTTCTGGCATGTCTTGCAAAGTAAATGTTACATTCGATGAACTAGTCATAAGGTGGGGAGTGGGAGTAAAATAAACCATGTTAACATATGCCTTGGGATGAGAAAAATAATTAGCAGGATTGATAATCATGTTAGCAGAATGTGACCGAAATAGGTCCATGTATATCTACAAGTCACTATTATCTTTCACCATTGATGTGTTCATGTTTTTCTTACTTCCATCAAGATGGATACTACCATCCTTGATGCGATCCTATATCTCAGGACGCAGGTGCATAAATCATTCGGTATTGTGTCCATTAACTCGATGGTTCTGACAAAATGTGGTTTCTTCATACCAGCTAGGGTATGGTTCTCTAACTGGTTTAGGAGGTGGTAGGGTAAGGATCTTATCCCTCACCAACTTATGCAAGATGGAAGAATAAGACTTTCATAACTTCATAAAAGGGTATGTGTAGGATCATGATGGGCCAAAAAGTGACGATATGTAAGCCATATGATGGTCCATGTGGCTGGCAACTTTTTTTTTACCCAAAATTCATGAAATGAAAAGGGTTCTAGAGGAGATTCTCATCTTTCAACCAATATAAATTATTCTTTACTTTGATTTTAATAATAATTATTATTCATTTTCTATTAGAGTTACGAATAAAGTCCACATTGATAGGCTGATTGAAAAACATCTATAACTTTGAAATGGTATCACATTTTTTGAATCCAAAACATGTGTCACATTCTATGCTATGCATAATATAGGATTAAAAAATAAAAAATTGAATTTCATGAATTTTTGACCAAGTTAAGGTGGTTAGACAGATGAGCTTTTATATTTTTTAAAAGTTGTAATAAAAAAATCATAATTAATTATTTGCTTGGAAATGAATTATAAAAAAATATGCATCACATCAGGACATGAGTCCTCTACTTATATCTAGAATATTATAAAAAAATATTATCATTTTATTGTGGTTAGGGTGGTCAGACAGACACCTACTTATTTTTACGATGAAATTTAAATACTATTGCATTGAAATTTCAAATTTTCACCAAATAGATTTTTTATTTATTTTTAAATAAAGGTCGTAGTAGTTTAGAAACAACATTCAATTTTCTAAAGATTCTATTTTTACATTTTTTTGGAATAATATAGATAAATTATTCAAATTTTTACGTCAAGTTGTCTAACTCTGATTTGTTGTCTTTTTATTGCCACTTAAGGGCCTATTTTTTCCATGATGATCCTACACATACCCAAAATTTCAATCGCGTCTAAGGCTATTGTTATCCATAATGGATACTAAATTCACAACATTTTTACCTCTTCCCGAGATCGATATGACAGATCTTCCTTCAAAATGGGAGTGCGAGGGAGGGTCCCCGAACTAAACCACTATTTTTTGTTACTCTTGTAAAGGACACACAATTTTGTAAAAGATGGATACTTCATGAGGGTGAACTTCTCTTGCCAAGGCCTTTGTAAGTTCCTTATGAAGACCTTATGTACATCAAAATCAAGTAACAGATACGAGATCTATGAGAACAGTGCTTGGTAAGGTGCTATAAAGTCGGTAATGTTTTTATTGTTCCCTTGTATGCATCTAAAAAGGTCCGAGAAGGTCATCTTTAGTCTGATATTGTCTTGGAACTATCGTAGGAACTGGTTCACAAGATAATCAAATGTGAAGATGGAATTATTGGGCAAAGAACAATACCAATCTAGTGTTGAATCTTTGAGGGATTGGGGAAATAGCTTGGCCATCAATGTAATGTGATGGAAAAAATCTATGCATAAGGCATTAAAGGTGAACACATGTGTCTATGGGTCCCCTTTACCACCGTACTTCTTAAATTTTTGGAATCTCCATTCCTTGCGGGAAAGGAGTGTTTAGAATTGCAACCAAAAATGGGCTATATCAGAAGGAAGGCTAGAAGATAGGCTAGGCTAAGGCCTAGGAAAGGTTTGCAATTTGGTTTGCATATTCCACATATTCTAAAGAAGGGTATTCAAAATAGGGTCATTAGAAGACATAGGACCATCAAAACCACTACCAGAGCCGCCACCACCACCAGTGTGACTTCCGCTAGAGACACCACCAGAGGCAAAGCCACCACCATGACTCCTAACAGAACTGCCTCTACCAATGTCCCCCCCACTTTTGAAGTTTCCATCACCAAAGCCTCCACCTATCATTTCGCCAAATCCTCAACCATTGGAGGTGGCAGAAGGGGTGAAATAGAAACCCAAAGGGTTATTTTTTACTTTGATGATCTCAAAAACTTTTAGAAGTAGTGGGTATATTGATTGAAGGGATCGTTTCAGCCATATACACAGATGTAGGAGGCATCAACATCTCCAAGTACTCCTCACATTCTTTGAAGAGGCCACCTCATATCATGCGACCATGGCTCGAGGGGGCACATGCTTTGGCCAAACCAGTGAGACTAGCAAAGAGCTCTACACCTGTTCACTCTTTTTCCAGCATGTATCTTATTTTGTCGATCACCTTACCAGCCCTAGCTGTCTTCAGATTTCCTTCTAGGAAATTTCCCAATGCACCTAAACCTTTGTCGAGTCTAATGAGGTACTCGTAAGGGATATAGATGGCCTCATGCTCATCTATGGATGAAGAGGTTAGTGAAGTAGGAGGAGTATAGATGCGATCAGTTTCTTCAAGAAACCTATATTCGTCTCACGATACGTGCTCCTATGCGGATAGACTTGTAGACATGGAAAATGTACAATTCAAATCGAACACACTTGATCTTGATTACTAATGTTATTTCTTCCTAGATCACACTCTCAACTCATCATCACCTTCTGTCTCTTAATTAGATAAACCATTATTTATTTGATTAGGTCTTTCTCTTTTATTGATTAAATTAATCAATTTAATTTAATTAACCTTATATCGTTGTTCATTTAAATAATTCATTTTATTTAAATCAAGTACCTAAAGTCTTCTCATTAAATTGAATAAATTAAACCTTATTTAATTTAATCTAACATTATCCCCTTTAGTTAAATAAATCAAATCATTTATTTAATTAAATCTTTCTTCTCAATTCTTGATTTAAATCAACTCATAAATTTGAGTCAAAATTATCAAATCACCTACTCTCTCATTAAATTGATCAAATCTTGATTAATTTAATCTCAATCACTAAAATCCTCTAGAGAATGCAACTTGCACATGAAAATAGATTTAATTCATTTATTAAATCTCTATTTTCCCTCACATGGCATAAAAAGGGAATATTCCCTCAAATTAGAATTCAAATTCAAATGGACTTGGTCCTTCCAATAAGACATTTATGACCTCTTGCATGTCCTTTGCATTGAGCCAAGTGACATTAACTCCATTTCTTTCTCCGTCCAACATGTCACATTCAAATTTCAAATTTGAATCTCATAGCATTTTATCATGCACATTGATCAAAACTTGAACAACCATCAACCATTCACATCTTGACAATAGGCACTTGGCCATTGGATGTTCAATGATCCCACATTGCTCAAATCTTGCTCATTCTTCCAATTTGAAATCTATAAGTAAAGGCCATCATCCACAATTTGAGTAAACTTATTATACTCAAATCCATCTTCAAGCATAGCCATTTTCATCTCTCTATATCAAGTTCATGGCTAGGTTATGCAGGAATTCGACCAAAGTGGATCAATAATCATCAAGATTACAAAGGAGTTGGAAAAGGGTCAATTTCGACACACCAATTGGCACCAACTCCCCCATGGGATCAAGAGTTTGTATGCTTAAATAGGATTTCATTGCTTTCTTTCTTCAACTTTTTTTCATTTTCCTATTTTGAGCATTGTAGATGGATTTCATGGGGAATCCTTGTTTTATCTTGCATATTGATCTAACATTGTTCTTGTTTGATATGTTTGTGCAGGAATAAAACTAGGGTTCACATTTTGGCATTAGAAGGAGGGAAAATCTCAAGTTCTAATCATGTTTTTTTTATAAAATTTCATGTTTTTTTTTTTGTAGGTTCCAGGAAATTGCGCCGCTCACATTCCTGTGACGTTATATTGCACCATTTTCAGACATGCAATGCTATATTTCACCACGTAAAGTTCCAAACTCTGCCGCATTTTTCTTCTTGCCCACAAAATTCAAAATTCAAACTGCACCACGGATTTTCGAAATTCCAAACTGCGCTGCAGGGTCAAATATTGTCGCATTTGTGCTCTCTATTTTCTAAAGAGCGTCACACTCAGTCAAGGTGCAACACTATATTTCTAAACTCCATTGGATTTTCTAATTGCGCCACTGGAGTTGGCTAAAGGCAGATTCTGATTTATTTTCTTAACATTTTTTGTGATGCAGGAACTTCCCGAGGTCATAACTTTTGACTCGGATGTGGGTTTTGGCTGAAATTTTATAGGGGGTTTCATTATGAGGTTGCATGTGGTTTGATAACCAATCTCAAATGGATTGGTGGCCATTTTGGCACATTTTCGGGGCTTGAAATTCTCATCTTGGCCCTCAAAATGACAATTTAGTGTTTTTTCCTAGTTTTTATAAAGTTGTTTTTGTTAATAACTCGAAGTAAATGTTTTGAATTTAGGATGTTAGTTGGCAATTCATCCTATCTTAGTTTTAGAAAGTTTTTTGGGAAAAAACAGGACTCTCAAAGTCATGCATGCAAAATTACCAAAACTGGAAAAATCTAACAATTGTTGAAATCTATAAAAAATAGAAGTTTCTTGATCAAAAGTGAAGGAAGGAAAATGAAGGCCAAGGGTTCATTATGATATTATCATCTCATTGTATTAAGTGTTTTTAAACACTTTGGGAGAACTTATAATTGCTTTCTAAGGATTTGTTTACTTTCATGCTCTTAGGAAACACTAAATTTCATTTGGCTCCTAAAAAGAACATTACAAATCTTAATTTTTTTTGCAAACAAAGGGCTTAAAAATTTCTTTACAAAAACTTACTAGATCTGGTTTAAGGTTTAACAATTGAACAAGGAAAATCACACCTTTGATTTGGTGTTATAAAAAGAATTCATTTTTTGCTTTATGGAATTAAAATGAACAAGTGTTGTTTTGTTTTATAATTGTTTGCTCAAAGTAATATCATCAAAAGGATGTATGCGCTTCTCTCACGCCTCATGGCGATCTTGAGAATCAAAATCTCTTTTTGTGATCTTAATTTGAGTAAAACAATTACCTCCACATTTCATTTTGGGTGTAAAATTGAACCAATCTTGCGAGTGTGAGCATGGTATATTGCGAGTGTTCTCCATTTGTTTTTCAACAAAGGTCAATTGAAATACGAGATATGGTTGCTCGCTTTTGTTTATCTTAGAGGGCCTTTCTTGTGGGAAAAATAAATCACCCAAGGGAATGACCCAATCGAGAACACACTAAAGCCAAGCGACTTACAACCGGTATATAAGTGTGGATTCTTGAGGAAAGTTCGAGAATCATGAGGATTGTTCCGAAAAGAAGGGAAACAATTGTCTCTCGCCGCATGGATTTTCCCCCATGAATGGAATTCCCACATTAAAACCCCTTATTTAGCAAAGGCCAAAATCCTAATCTATTTGTTGGTGCAAAAGGTCATGTCCTTTGAAGCTACCCCACATATACATGCGATTCTATTGTAGAGATGAAAAGTATGCCATGGGAGATTCATGGGTACTGATGCTTGGTTGACCCAAGAAGCGAGTGCACTATAAGGGGGAGCCTATGTGGTCAAGCATATAATCATCCACACTAAATATGCATAGCTAGATTTATCTAAGTGGGATCCCAACAAATATTGTCTCTTCATCCTAGGATTGTACATGTTCTTGGAATCGAAAACACGATCAGAAACATTAAAAAATAAACATCCACAAAATCTTCAAATTTCAAACCCTTTAGGAGGGACAAATACCTTTGACCAAATCCAAGTGTTGCTGATTTCACTAGGGATTTTATCCTTAGAGTTCTCTAAGCATTTGGATTTACATCATAGTTTGCTCATACTAAATTCAACCTAGGAAATTGTGCTCTTGAAACCTTGATTTTCACATAATGGGCATTGTGGAATGAAAAGGAATTGAGACATAGACATTCAGTTTGAAAAGCATAATCAAGAAAGTGTTTATGGTAAAAATAACTGAACGTAAGAAAGATAACAAGCAATTGAACCACACATGTGCTTTGTCCCTTTTGAGTCATTTGGTTTTCATGCAAACATTGGTCTTTTGGTTTGAACCACTTTTATGGAAAAGCATGTTCTTCAATATATTGTTCTAGTAAACAAGTCCTCTTAGGTTCATCTAGGATCAAGTCAAATGCTTCACCCCATCCAAACATTTATCAAAATCCTATTTCACCAATAAATTTTGGAACTTTGGAAAACATCATTTATGCTAGACTTTTAGGAAAAATCAACATCACCTTGTTTGGCTTAACACACCTATCCAAATTATCCTCTTGTGTACGAGTTTACTCTAGGATAAAACAACTTCCTAGAATTTACAAGTTCATTATCCAATCCATTATCACTTTCTTTGGCTTGACACACCTAGCCAAATTATCCTCTTGTGTACGAGTTTACTCTAGGATAACACAACTTCCTAGAGTTTACAAGTTCATTATCCAATTATTTGACTTAACACACTTAGTCAAATTATCCTCAAAATTAAAATAAAAACAAGTCCTAAACTCTAGCATTGATCCAAAGCTCCTAAAATTTTAAACACCCATACCCCTAACCCTTTCATCCTTCATCTCATCATTGGTCCTAAACACCTTAGAGGTTCACTTTTGCAATAAGGCCAAAATATAAAATGGAAAATTCATTTAGCATCACATTGCAAGCACTCCAAAAAATGCATGTTCAATCCGACACTCAATACTAGGCACAATTGCAAGTAGCTCAACAACAAAAAATTCAACAAAGCCTACAACAATATCAAATGCAATAGGAAGGAGCCCAATTACTAGCCCAACAACAAGCTTTGTTGGAAAATCAACAACAAGACCAACAACAAGCATTGTTGGCACAACAAATGTAGGCATATCAACAAGCCCCACTCGCTCATTAAAGCTTGGAACAGATTCCCACCACAATCGTTGAAAATGATGATCAAGATCATTCGACCAATGATCATGTTGAAAATGTCTCTACATCAGCTAGTTACTTAGAGGACATATCCTAAGAATTTATTCCAAAGCATGATCAACATCTTTTACCAAGGTCTAGCAATGATCCTTTCCAAAACATATGGACATCCTTTGATCTCATAACATTTTAAAAACTTCCTATGCCTAATGAAGATATCCAAGAACCCTTTATAAGAAATCCTTTCTTTGAAATTGACCCATGTCAAGAACTTGATCCAAAGCATGTCGAAAGAAATTCCAACCTTAATCAAGATCAAGAATTTACATCTCCAAGCTACTACAATAATATAATGGACACTCTAATATCTATACAAGATGATCACATCCACAAAACACATACTCCTCCATCTACCCATGAGATGCTTCTCGTGGATGGGCATGTGGATGATCTTCATTCAAAACAAGATTTTTGTACTCTTGACATTATTACACAAAAAGAGCAGGTTATTGATTCCTACAATCAAACTCATTTGTCAACAGTGGGATCAAATATATCCCAAATTCAGATTGAGCACATCATGTATGAAGATATCCATCATTATCCACTCAAGGAAATAGGTTAGATAGATAAGGATATTCCAGAGTCAGTAGAGCAACAAATTGAAATGACATCATTTGCAGTGGTCATTTGTCAAAGAATGCTTGTTAAACAAGAACTCTCAAAATAGGGAGAATCAAAGAACCAAGATGCTACTACCACCATACTGGGGGCAACTTCGTCTCAAGTAAATGTCAACATAGGGGGCACACAGGGTCCTTATGATGAAACTGATGCCAATACTACAACCAACCATGTCATAAATCCCCATCCACTCATCACCCCATCCACGAATTGGGACCAACGTCAAAATAAATATTTGAATCAAAGCATGATAAAAAATTTAAAGGCAAAAGAAGCAAAGCATGAAAGACAAATCAAATACAAGTGGATATCAAAAATTACAAAGAAAGATGATCCCTATCATACTCCATTAGTCAAAGAAACTATGGGGAAAAATAAAAAAGGGGCAAGCATCCATCAAAGATGTCCATAAAGGAAAAAGCAGGCTTCTCAAGTAATGTACAAAGTATATCAAGCAGTTGGTCCTAATTCCATGCACACTTTCGTATCCATCCATAATTGCTCATATTCCCAATTTTGGAGAGTCAAAGGTTTCAAACTATCAACCAATCCATCTTTTATTCCTAAACACACTCCATCCATTCTTCCATGCATACTATTCAATTCTCACATTGACCATGTGTTGGTGATGACCCTTCATCATAAAGATTCAGAAGGCACTATATCATGATGTGCACACAAAGACAAAGTTAACTCTGGTATCAAAAAAGGAGATCAGGGATCTCAAAAGTTTCATTCAAGTGCACGTATATTGGCAAGGAAACTTATTCAAGAAGGATATCAATGAAAAATTATGATAAAGGCATCTACATTAGGATCACTAGGGGATTCAACATGAGCTTAAAATATTTTAAAGAAAAATACAAAAATATCAAAAGTCCAAAAAATAAATAAAAAAGAATTGAAAATAGTAAAGAGAAAAATCGTCCTCTAGTGAAAACCACTTTGGTGGCACTTTGTACAGGTACCATGATGAAAACCTGGCAAACAGGCATCATGTGTAGAATCAGGCATCTACATGTGCCATTTCAAGAGAAAGCATCTTATCATATCCATAATAAAGCCAACATTCCATCCATCTTAAATCCATTCATCCAGGAACCATTTATCCCATCCATTTTCATATATTTGCATCCATCCTCCAAATTATCTTGATCTTGAAAAATTTTGGTGCACACTTTACACTTGCTTATGGTAAACATCTTGACATGGGTCATTTTCATTGATCCTATCCTACCCAATGTTGTTTGAACCATGAAGCATTATCCAAATAAGCATCCTTTATTCGAACACCTATCATAAGATAATCCTTGGCATCCTTCGCATGCTTACCATATCCATCCATCCACACACCTATCCAAGAATCCATCCATGGCCTTCCATACATTTCTAGACACTAGGGGCAGATATTTATATCTTACTTTAGGAATAAACCTTGATATATATCGTCCAACTTATGTGGTGATCCAAACATTGGAGAACATGAAATCAAATTAATCAAATAATTTGTGAGCATGAATCCAAATCACTAGCCCATGGAATATTTTGAAAAGAATATGTTCTTTATCAATCTTTATCTTTCATCAAACATCAATCCAAAAAAAAATTGTTCCAAAGTAAGCTTCAAAATCATGACCAATAAAATCCAACCAATCCATCATCATCTTGGGATATCCTTCCCAATCCTTGTGTTACTTAACACTATCCTTGCATTGTTGTGTATCCTCAACAATGTTATCATCATCAATCTCAAAATCCTTGTGTTGTTTAACACTATCCTTGCATTGTTGTGTATATTCAACAATGTTATCATCATCAATCTGATCATCATCAATCCAATAAATCAACCCTAGCTTGGTTTTCAACAAAATCCTAGAATAGCGCACTGATATCATATCCATATCCAAATCATCCAACTCATGTGAAAAACCCACAAACATCAAAAAATTTAAAAAAATCCAAAAACATCCAAATCATATCAAAATCAAAAAGTGGCATCATCTTGTTGAACTATGTCATCTCTGAGCTTGAATGTAGGAAAGGTTGATATTCGATTATCCCCCGAGACACCCTCGATTAGTCCTTAGGTTCCTGTCACAATAATTTGGCAATCCGTTTTCCCATCCATTTTATCATTGAGTCATGTTTGTCACCAGTCGAACTACGTGGTCTCCATAGGCAAGGCTAATCTATGGATTAGCTCTCAAGACCCCTAGGATAGGCCTTTTAGTTAGTCTCTTCATCGTAAATCTTAAAAATACTAATTTTTTTTGTAAAACATCTCAAAATACCAAAAATATCCTCAAAAATATCTAAAAAGTCCAAAATGGTGCACCCATCTCATCCCACTTTCACTCGCGATTATCATCACTCATAATAAAATGAATCATCACCGATATCATTTGGTGATTCAGTCGGAAGCAAGTCTAGCAGGTTCAAAAGTGAACACCTAATCATCAAAGTCTCAAGTTTAAGTCAATAAGCATGCAAGTTAATCAACTCAAAGCACCAATAGCTTATCATCCAATTAGTCTTACCAAAACCCTGATCACAACATGTCCTAGGATGAATCCTTCCCAGGATGGACATAAGCATCAGGTATCTCACAATATTTTAGTCTTGGCTAGTGGTATGAAGAAAATTATCTTGTTTGTTTACTTTATCTTGGTCTTTGTGACTTATCTTATTTTGCGCTCATTCCAAGGACCTCTCGATGATGCCTAAACAAAATAGGTTTAGAGAGAAAGAAATGGGGCAATGATCATTGTCTCTTTTATCTACTACATCTGTGGGATACACTTGTAAAATAACTTAGCCATACATACTTTGTTTGGTTTGTGGAGAGGATGTTTTACATATCTTGTTGACCACATAGGAAGGCTTTCTTTTCTATGTTTTGGTCTGAGATGTTTAGAATGTCTAAACTACATCCTGAATAAGGTTTTGTATGCTAAGTGTGAACATGGATAATTTTATCTCATTGTTGAGTCAAATTGCATCACACTAGGTACCATGCCATTCTGGTTCTTTATACCTTGATCCATCATACCTACGTGTGTTATCAAACTTAACATAATTGGCCCTTTGAAAATCCTGACTCCTAGTAAGAAAATCACCATCATCCTAAAATAACTTTCGGGATCTCTTGTTCTTCTATCTTCGTTCCATAATAACATATTATCATGACATTTAATAAAAAAAGTGTCAATTCATTCGCCCTGCATCCATAAAATTATTAGCATAAGTGCATATAATATCAAATCATATCATCTCACATTATCATCATCTTAAGTTATGAGGAATAATATAGATTTTTTATTCTAAGCATCTTAAGAAATCATTGCATTACATTCATTTCACATCATACAAATCATTAAGAGCATAGTATAAATCATTACCATTTATTACCATTATCATCCATCATCATCATCATTAATCATTTGCATATTATTTATCATTTACACATCGATATATTATCATTAGCATATATTGCATCCATGAAATCATCAAAATGCATAGAAAAGATACAAAATAAATACATCCATCATATAGAAGCATACATCATATTGCATGAGCATAAAAATAGAAGCATCTCATAGCACATAGGAAATTAAAATACATCTACATGTCATACATTGAAAGACATCATAAATGTGAACCATCTCATATATATCATCAAAAGTATACATTCATGGTACAAATCGGATCAAGTGTATATCAAAATGCATGATACAATAAGGGGCAATAATTGGATCCCATGAATCAAAAATGGAAAACTGTTAGTGATCAAGGGCTAGCCCTACTAGCTATTGCCCTCTCCCACTTCCCTATCACCATGGTCCTCTGGAAGCCTCATCCCTATCTACTAAGAGAAGTCTCGCACCTGGCCTATTATTGGAGCTCCTATCTATAATGTTGTCGATAATACTCAGCCTCTCTGACTACCTCTCTGTATGCCCATAGGGAAATTGAATGGCCCTAAGATGCTGAAGTTGTACACTCCAGCTACCTCCGCTGACCAATCTCCCAATACCTCTTGGATCGAGCTTGGTCCCTCTCAGTAGTGTCTATCAAAACCTACAAAAGTGCCTCATACCTCTCTGTAGTCAATATCACAATCTGACCATGCAACTACTAAATCAGTATGTCTCTGTGGTTTGGCTGTGTTGGTGGTTGTTGTTGTGGGATTGCTTTGTCCCCATCTCTAGGCTGGTCGACTTGTGCTTCTACCCCTGGAGGTGCCTGATGTGCCTAATCTCTAGGAGGTGTTCCACCAACTCCTCTATCTCCATTCCCATCCTTGTCACTTTTTCCACCCTAACCTCTGCCCTTGTCGGCTGATCTGCCTCTGGGATTTCATCATGGAACTACCGCACCAAGAACTGTCAACCTCAAGGGAGGCCTAAACCATGCTTTGTATGCCTAGTTCACCCTTGCATCTGCTAATCCCTAATCATACAACCATGGTGGGGCCACTAGTTGTTTGAATTATGAAACTGCCTTTGCTATTGGGATGGGTTTAGGTTGTCTCTCTCATGGTACGGGCAAAGGTTTCCACATATTGATCATCTGGTCTATCCTAGACCTTTCCAAACTAACGAGACACCCTATCTAGAAGATATTTCTCTATCATGGTATGCTCCCAACCCTGCATCCATCTGTCATGTCGGGTGAAGAACAACTTCTCCACATCATCATACCATGGGCCTATGTCCATCCAAGGTCTCCAGACAAACTCTCTCATCTCATCAAGAACTTTTTGCCAATAGTCAAGACCACCTATACTAGTGTGAGTAAATTGGATTTTTCCTCACCATACCGCCAGATAATGGGGTCATCAATATCAAGAACAACTGGGGTAACATCTGGATGGAGCACTGGAATCTGCTCCCAGGCCCAGATGTGTAACAAAGTAACTCTAGCCCCAAGGGCCTAGTTGTCCAAATATGCAAACTCATGCAGGTCATTGGAGAGGTAGGCCA
Organism: Sequoiadendron giganteum; assembly: GCA_007115665.2. Classification (NCBI taxonomy): domain Eukaryota; kingdom Viridiplantae; phylum Streptophyta; class Pinopsida; order Cupressales; family Cupressaceae; genus Sequoiadendron; species Sequoiadendron giganteum. Next base: position 102,482,916 of record CM021106.1, read on the forward strand.
GCATCATTGGCCCCCAAGCAAAGCACCCCCGGCGAATGCACATTTGTTGCCATGCCAGTCCCCAACCTAGACTAAAATATCAGCCCTGTCGATCAGGTGCCATAAGACCAGAAATGATGGCTACAACAATCAGCCTATAAGTGGGTGCTCTACCCCGATATCACTCTAGGTCAATCTGTCCATCAGAAAGAATGAGCTCATCAACACCCATGACGTCAAAGCAGGCATCCCTACCCTCCTCTGAATCATAGATCACTCTGGCTCCATGAATGGGCAATCCAAGAATGTGCCAGACATCCTCAAGAGTGATAGTAGCCTCACCGGTAGGAAGATGAAAAGAGGAAGTCTCATTGTGCCACTGCTCGGCCAAAGCAGTCATCATACCCAAATGTGTCTAAACAAGAGGGACGTACGCAACATACCAGAGACCAAGAATACCAAGTTGCTCCTGAAGATATACATTCATAAACCTACAATCTGCAAAGCACTGGCCATTTGTGCTCTCTCGAATGAAGTATATCAAGCTCCTCCTGCATAAGGAAAACCACTGTGTCAAGTCTCGTAAAAAAATTTGCCTCTCGTGTCATATTTTCATAGTTGAAACAACAAATGCGGTGTTGTTTGCAATTGTAGCACATTTTGAAAATTTCTAAACTGCACCGCACGACGAAATTTGACAAACCTAATTTCTAAACTGTGTTGCGCGACACTATTTGTGCATGCGACCAACTTTGAATCTGGAGACCCTAAATTCCTAACTGTGTTGTGCAGTGCTCTTTGCATATGTAGTCCAATATAGGATTATGCGATGCCGACCGCCTAAAAATTGTATGGACCCTAATTAATGCACATAAATCAAAAAATGTAAAAGTCGAGATGGGGGTGCATACCATAGGTCCTGTGCTGACTGGCCACTGGTGCACTTGTACCCTCTCTGACACGTGCCTAGGAAGCTGTCATTGTGCCATCTCAACCAAAACTCAAAGCTCAAAGTGCAAAAAATTATTAAGGTTGAATGTGCAAATGAATTGAAAGTGACCTCTCAAGGTTTATTTAAGAGTGAAAATTAGGGTTTTTTGACCTAATTTGGCCATCTAACTAGGGTTTTGGTCCATTGATTCGTTTTTTGTCCAGCTGAGGGCCATTTTGCATCTTTTTTGGTGTTCTAACGTGTTTTTTGGCATTTTGGAGAATTTTTCAACCTGTTGGACACCTTGTTCTCCTTTTTTGCGAGATCATCCAAAAAATCATAATTTTTGTTTGATCTCTCGAGGGGGCAATATACCAGCATAATCCTTCCCCTAAGGCAATAGTGGGGCATTAAAAAAAATGCTAAATATTTTGAACTTTGATCACAGCAGTTTATTTTTTGAATCAATGCAACAAGTACATTGCTTCAAAGAGGGGCAAAATGTAGACATGGAAAATGTACAATTCAATTCTAACACACTTGATCTTGATTACTAACGTCATTTCTTCTTGGATCACACTCTCATCTCATCATCAACTTGTGTCTCTTAATCAGATAAATCATTATTTATTTGATTAGGTATTTCTCTTTTGTTGATTAAATTAATCAGCTTAATTTAATTAACCTTCTATCGTTGTTCATTTAAATAATTCATTTTATTTAAATCAAGTCCCTAAAGTCTTCTCATTAAATTGAATAAATTAAACCTTATTTAATTTAATCTAACATTATCCCCTTTAGTTAAATAAATCAACCATTTATTTAATTAAATCTTTCTTCTCAATTCTTGATTTAAATCAACTCATAAATTTGAGTCAAAATTATCAAATCACCTAATCAAGATCATTAAATTGATCAAATTTTGATTAATTTAATCTCAGTCACTAAAATCCTCTAGAGAATGCAACTTGCACATGAAAATAGATTTAATTCATTTATTAAATCCCTATTTTCCCTCACATGGCATAAAAAGGGAATATTCCCTTCAAATTAGAATTCAAATTCAAATGGACTTGGTCCTTCCAACAAGACATTTAAGACCTCTTACATGTCCTTTGCATTGAGCCAAGTGAGATTAACACCATTTCCTTCTCCCTCCAACATGTCACATTCAAATTTCAAATTTGAATTTCATAGCATTTATCATGCACATTGATCAAAACTTGCACAACTATCAACCATTCACATCTTGACAAGTGGCACTTGGCCATTGGATGATGAATGATTCCACATTGCTCAAATCTTGCTCATTCTTCCAATTTGAAATCTATAAATAGAGGCCTCCTCTATTGCATTATCATCCACAATTTGAGTAAACTTATTATACTCAAATCCATCTTCAAGCATAGCCATTTTCATCTCTCTATATCAAGTTCTTAGCTAGGTTATGCAAGAATTCAACCAAAATGGATCAATCATCATCAAGATTACAAAGGAGTTGGGAAATAGCCAATTTCAACACAACAATTGGCACCAACTCCCCCGTGCAATCAAGAGTTTGCATGTTTAATGAGGATTTCATTTCTTTCTTTGTTCATATTTTCTTCATTTTCCTATTTTGAGAATTGTAGATGGATTTAATAGGGAATCCTTGTTTTCTCTTGGATATTGATCGAACATTGTGCTTGTTTGCTATGTTTGTGTAGGTATAAAACTGGGGTTCACAATACCAACAATAGAACCAAAGAAAAGGCCAAAAGTGAAACTAGAGGAGACCTTCAACTTTTCCATCAGAAGTTGCCACAAACTTCTCCTGATAATATTCCCAGAGGTCGTAGACTGGGTTGTAAAGCTCATATACTTTCACAAAACACAAGGGTACCACGACCAAGACATATAAGAGGGAAAGTTCAAAACATTGGCAAATGGGTATACATTGGTTCAGTCAGGTTCACCAAAAATGTTAGAGAGGGGGACCAACCATTGCAAGGCCCTAGGTCGTGAAAGGCCAAGAGTGGAAAGGTTGCCCTAACTACCTCAGTTTAATGGATGGTTAGGATATAAGGGATGAGAATGATGAGAATTATGTGTCCTTTCATCACTCTACGATCTCGAGGGTTGGAAAGAGACTAGATGAGTCAATTTTCAGAGTCAACTCTATGTCTCAAGTAGCTCTCTATCGGAGGATACAAGTGTGGTTCTGGGATGATAGCATGGCGTGGTGGCGTCTCATAGGTGTGTTGACATCCATATCACCAGAAAACCAAAGAGGTGAGATCAAAATCCGAAAAAATTACTGACAATCTAGTTTAGTAGCTTCGGGAAGTAAAGAATAAGACTAAGAAAATCAAATTTAGTACGGATATGATGAAAGAAGTATAATACTGCAAGAGTGACAGATAATTTCATAGAGTAATCCTCTCGCCAGTTTTCTTTGAGATCTATCCACCTACACAAAGAAAAAAGGGGAATGTTGGGGCTATTTAGGGGCCTACCTTAGTCAGACCCCCATTTTGGTGTTTCCACCTCCATGAACAACCAAGTTTGTAATTTGATATAAATAATGATAAAGAGATAATACAATGTACGTATACAAGAAATGGTGCAAAATAGTATGTGCTTACTCAACCAAATATGATAGAGGAGATGAAAGGAGCTTAACACCTTCTTCCAAAGCACTCAAGGCTTTTGGAGGAGTGAATGAGAGGAAATCAAGCCTCTGCTACCGTGGTGTTTGTCTTACGCTCACACTATCAGAGTCATGGTGTGGTAGATTGCTGCAATGGAGTGAAAATTGCTCATACAAAGCTTGAAAGTGAATGCTCAAAGCATGGAGAGAGTGTGCCAACTTGTTCCCAAATTCCGTTGAACCTCTCAATGGATGGAAGAGTGAAGAATATGAAGAGATGGACAAAAAAGACCATATTCGGGTTGGCTAGTCAAAGAGGAGAGTTACACTTTGACTCCTAATCAAAAGTGTAACATCTCTACAGTCTCCAACTGTAGGAATCTATCAGGGATGTAAGTGCACCGCATGGACATTTGCACGCCCTGTGGGCATCTCCGACAGAAACACCCCCACTGACACACAAATAAGGCAACAAGTGGAATGCAAGCAATGGGCTTAAGTGGAATTAACCTCCACTTTTGGTTTTCTGAAGTGAAAATGGGTGAAAGGGGAATTTGCATTATGGGTGAAAATTCATACTCATACATTTTTCCCCCACTTTAGTGAGCATGAGTACTAATGAGTGTTTTGGTAAAGTAGAGTAGTAAGGAAGTAACAGAGTAAGAGATATATACCTGAACTAACAAGGAAGTAGAGCACGGTCTGGTGAACTCGAAAGTGCAAGAAAGGACTTCATTGTTCCACAAAACTACAAAGGTTAAGTAAAAAAGTGCCTCATAGGCTCATGGTCCTGTAAGGGAGGTATCCTTCAAGAACTCTCACATGAAGGAAACTAGTTAAAGCACCTTACAGATCCATTAACCTACAAGGAGTGTATCCCCCAAGAACACTCACATGAGGGAGACCGAGTAGAGAACCTTACAGACCTACAGACTTGCAAGGAAGGTATCCCCAAAGAACTCTCACATGAGGAAGATCAGGTAAAGGGGACTCCAAAAATTCAGAGATGGCGACATGTTTACCCACAGATAGAAAACATTAAGAAGTAGCCATGCAGGCCAGTGAATGGATAGTCATGCAGACCATCACTAAGCTGTAAGACTTTCAAAGGGGTCCCTCAAGAACCCTTCAAAAGGAAGGAAGGTCCACTCAAGGGACACTATTTGAAAAGTAAAGTCTAGTCGAGTTGCCTCTAAGGTAGACATAAGGATGTGAAGTAGGTCTAGTAGGGCTACCCTTGGACTACACATGAAGAAATGAATCTAGCCTAGTCGGGTTGCCCTAGACTAGACGTCAAGGTGTGAAACCAGTCTAGTCAAGCTACCTCCAAGCTAGACGCCATCTAAATTATTAAGAGTTTTTGAAGGGTTCCCTTGGGGACATAGCATGAAAAGGAGGGGTCCACTCAAGGGATGATTTGTTCAAAAGCTTAACATGTTCCTTCTTGAATTGATTCATCATCAAAGAACTATTTTGAAAGATGTTCACTTCATCAAGGAATTTGAAAGGAAGGAGATGCGCTCATTTGAGGGGAAGACTAAGACCATTCCTGCTTTGGAGGAGGGTTTCCAAGTCCTTCTTTTACGAACCCATGATGAAGGAAACATGTTCCGCTAGGGTTTCAAGTTAAGAATGCAATTCTAACAATGAAGTGTGTGAAAGATCTTCGAGAAAAGATTTGTTTGGAAACAAATGCATTTTCTAAAGACCAATTAATGTAGAAATGGAATTTTCACACATGAAAGGGACAACTCAAGCAAAGACGAGAGAAAGATAAAGAGAAAGGTAAAGAAAATAGATTGCACACAAAGGGCACAAGGGGATCTGGTTTTGCAGGGTCAGATATGCCTTTATTTATATATATTAGGTAACCACAGTAAGAGGTGAAAGATCATCAATCCCCAACTAGATCAAGAAGAATGCACAAAACACGAAGTTTAAAATGAAAAAATGGTTCAACATGGAAGGAGGCCTAAATGCTCCTGATGCTTTGCATCATCCATAATATACCAAAAGTCAATCACAAACATGGAAGAATAGAGATACATATAGAAGAAGGTTTACAACATAAACACCACGCCTATATCCAAGCACCAACAGGGGTGACGAAGGTCATCTGGGCACATATAACACAATTAAAGGGGAACACGTCACAAAACACACACACACACACATCTTATCTAAGATCAAGAAGAAGGTCTCCCCCTAACACTAGTCAACAAAAAGGTCATCAGCTTCCCACTCTAGATCATTGTAGGGGGGAGGATGACAAACCTGAAATGGTATAATGTTAAGGGGAGGAGCTTCCAATCCTCCTCCAACAAGGGCCAAGGCAAAGGGACCTGTGAGGTCCCCGTCACTTAGCCCTTGTGCATCCAAGGTCAACGACCTCACAAATATTTCTGGCAAGGTCAAAACTTTATCCACTGAGTTAAACATACAGGGTGATCCCACAATAGTGGTTTACAATTTTTAGCCAAACTTGACACTAAAATTATTATTTTTAACTAAATCTTCACATTCGGGCACCTATAGCGACTAAACCATGAGGAATTTGAAGATGATTCAAACTAGAGTCTCGTCACATTTTTTCTATAGATTATAAAAAAAGAAAATCAAAACTTTTGGAATCAGATTGCACTTCTTTTTCCATCTCCCACGAAAACTGGTTGTTTTCAAAAAATAACATTTTGAAAAAGTGACGCTCACCGTATACAACATAAATTTTTTTGTATGAAGGATAAAATTCTAATTTTTTCAAATTTAGATTTGTTACTATGATATCTATCACTTTCATTTGGTCTCATATATTTTTATTGAATATGTTTTCCTTAATCAAGTTTCATAGTCAAACCAATTGCAATTTAGACATAGGCGGACTATATACAACATAAATTTTTCTATATGTATCGAAATTCAATTTAATTTTTTCAATGGATCAAGGACATCAATACTCAGCACGAACATATTTTTAAAAATTTTATTTTGATAATTTGCTATTTTTCCGCATGTGAAAAACAAAGAGCTTGATTTTCAGTGAAAAACCTATGTTTAATAAAACTAAAAAAACACATACATAATAAAACCAAAACATATTAAATTTTCTTTTTTTGGATAGATCATTCTGAGGACTACCTGATTCTAGTTGGGTTTGTGAAGATTCCTCCATTTTCATCCTCAACCCGAGCTCTAAAGTGCCAAAATTTAGGTTTTTTTTGTGTCTCAAGATGGGGGATGAGGGATAAGGGGGGTTCGTACAAACCCATAGGGGTTCGAGCGAACCCCTGCAAATAGGTTTAGTCAAACCACTTTCCTGTGCATTTTTTTGTTTTATTTTTTCGGCCAAGATTCAAAGGGTTCGATCGAACCCTGTTTCAAGCGAACCCCTTATAAAAAAATATATCATTTTATTGTTGTTAGGGTGGTAAGACAAACACCTACTTCTTATTTTTACCCTGAAATTTAAATACTACTGCATTGAAATTTCAAATTTTCACCAAATAGATTTAAAATAAATAAATAAAGGTCTAGTAGTTTAGAAACTACATTCAATTTGCTACAAATTCTATTTTTACTTTTTTTTGAAATAATATAGATAACTTATTCCAATTTTTATGTGAAGTTGTCTAACTCTTATTTTTTGTCCTTTTATTGCCACTTAAAGGCCTATTGTTTCCATGATGATCCTGCACATACCCCTATGGCTCTTTGAACTGGAAGCCAAGATCTGTGAAGGGATGAAAGTATTTTGTTTATCCATGGGAGTTTCTTCCATAGTTGCGTGGGAGAAGAAGGGACATGTTTCAAAATTGGCGGGAAGAGTTGACTCTACCACTTTAGAGGTGGATCCTTTCCTATATGGGGGAATAGGAAGAGATCAAGTGGAAAATTCTCTTTGTGAGCCTTTCTTTCTGTCGTACAAATAGTACCAGGGTCGTGGGGACCCATTAGGGAGATGTGATATCCTAACCTTAGGCATTCTCCAAGGAGGCATCATCAGACTTAGCGGGTAGAACCTGAGCTTGTTCATCTAGTACTCTTCCTAGGAGAGAAAAGTAGATGAGTCAGCTCGAGAGGAAGTGAGCTTCTCCTTTCCCTTTTGGGAAGAGGAGGCAATTGGTAGCTCAGATATAGGAAGGTTCAACTTCGGTTGTCCCTTGCCCCCAATTTTGTACTTCACATAGTTCTTGTAAAGTAAGTCCATTCTCTGTGATAACAAACCAACTAGAGTGGGCCAAAAGTGATGCAATGATTATCCTCCATGAGACACCATAGGATGATATCTAGTGTCATGCACTACGTGCATGACACCTTTGTGGGAAAACTTAAGGCCCTTATGAATCACAGAGGTGATCCAACTCATGGAAGCTAGCCAAGGTATGCATAGCTTCACTCTAAATAGGTCTGACTCAGCAATAACATCGAAGACCATTTCTACATTCTAAGGTCCAACTAGGATGGAAAACATTATCAATCCATAGGGTTTAAGAGAAATTCAATCATGCATGCAAATGATGGTTTTTTTTTTCATATTCCTCCCTTTGTAGGGAGTTTAGGAGTAACATCTCCTCTATGATGACATTCACTCTACTCATAGGGTCAAGTAAGACACTTGTCATAATGTTACCATTAAGGCGAGCAAGAATATAAAGTGAATAAGTCTTACCATTTTTTGGCACGTCTTGTGAAGTAAATATTACATTCGATGAACTAGTCGCAAGGCAAGGAGAGGGAGTAACAGAAACCATGTTAACATACGAATCGGGATGAGAAATAGAATTAGAAGGATCGCTAATCATGTTAGTAGAATGTGACGGAAATGGGTTTGTGTATATGTGGAGTTCAATATTGGCTTTTGCCACTGATTTGTTAATTTTTTTCTTACTTCCATCAAGACAGATACTACCATTCTTGATGCAATCATGTATCTCATGACATAGGCACATACAGTGTTTAGTATCATGTTTGCTAACTCGATGGTACTAACAATATGTGTTTTCTTCATACCAGCTAGGGTATGGTTCTTTAACTGCTTTAGGAGGTGTTAGGGTAAGGATCTTATCCTTCACCAACATTTGCAAGATGGAAGAATAAGACTCTGATAGCTTTGTAAACTTTCGGTCGCATCTGAGGCTGTTGTTATCCATAGTGGCTACTACATTCACAATAGTTTTACCTCTTCCTGAGATTGATATGATAGATCTTCCTTAAAAATTGGAGTGTGAGGGAGGGCCCCTGAACTGAAACACCATTTTTTGGTACTCTCGTAAATCAGCACACAAGTGTCCAGAAGAGGGATACTTCATGAGGCTGAACTTCTCTTACCAAGGCCTTTGTAAGTTCCCTATAAAGACCTTTTGTACATCAAAATTGGGTAACGAATACAAGATATGTGAGAAGAGTGCTTGGTACCATGCTATAAAGATGGTAATATTTTCATTGTCCCCTTGTTTTAATCTAACAAGGTCTGAGAAGGTCATCTTTCATCTGATATTGGCTTGGAACTGTCATAGGAATTCGTTCAAAAGTTGATCGAATGTGAAGATGGAATTATTGGGCAAAGAATAGTACCAATCCAATGCTATATCTTTGAGGGATCGGGGAAATAGTTTGGCCATCAATGCATCGTGATGGAAAATGTCTATGCATAAGGCATTAAAGGCAGACACATGTGTCTATGGGTCCCCTTTACCATCGTATTTTTGGAATTTTGGAATCTCCATCCCTTGTGGGAAAGGAGTTTTTACAATTGCAACCAACAACAAGCTTTGTTAGAAAAAAGGATGGAAGATAGGATGGGCTAAGGCCTGGGAAAGTTTTGCCAGTTGGTTGTATAGCTTCCCCATATTTTGAAGAAGGGTATTCAAAATAGGGTCATTAGAAGACATATGACCACCAGAACCACTACCAGAATGACCGTCATGACCACAACCATGACCACTGCCAGAGCTGCCACCGATGTTGCTAACAACAGTGTGACTTCTATCGGAGCCACCTCTGCCAATACCCCCCCACTTCTGAAGTTTTTTCCACCAAAGCCTCCACCAATCATTTAGCCAAATCCTCCACCATCGGAGGTGGAAGAAGGGATGGAATGGAAACCCAAAGGGTTCCTGTTTACTTTGATGATCTCAAAACTTTTGGAAGTAGTGAGTATATTGACCGAAGAGATCATGCCAGCCATATACATCGATGTAGGAGGGATCAACATCTCTAGCTACCTCTCAAGTTCTTCGAAGAGGCTACCTTGTATCATGTGACCATGGATTGAGGGGGCACCTTCTTCGAATAGACCAACGATACTATCGAAGAGATCTATACCTTTCTGGTCTTTTTCCACCATGTATCTTATTTCACTGATCACCTTAGTAGCCCTAACCATCTTCGGGTTTCCTTCGAGGTGATTTTCCAATGCACCTAACCCTTACCAAAACTAATGGCGTACTCGAAAGGGATACAAATGGCCTCATGCCTTTCTACAGATGAAAAGGTCAACAAATTAAGAGGAATACGAATGTGATCAGTTTCTTCAAGAAACCTAGATTTGCCTCATGATGTGTGCTCTTGTGCAGATAGGCCAACCACAAAACCAGAGAAAATGTCAGAAGTGAAACTTGTAAGTGTGAATATGTGAATAAGACCTAAAACACTTCTTAATACGACATTATATCAATGATTAAACAAATTGAATCAATTCAACAAAGTAATCAATTGAAAGGATCCTATTGCTCTCTATCTCCAAAGATTTATTAAATCCAAATTGCTCTCAGATTGTGTAAGCAAATAAGACTGTTAAAATGACTATATGAAGAATGAGATGATGATAATGCAATGCTAAATGATAAATCAATTAAACTAGCATGATATTGATGTGAAACAGATAATTGCAGCTACAAGAGGTAGCCATGGTTGAAAATTGGATTGCTTGATGCTTGATGTCTGGATTCCTGCAGAGTAAGAGTGTAAAATCTTGATTATCTGGATCTTTTTCTTGGTTGAATGAGGTTGTATTTATAGATTTCCTGGCTGTAGAAATACACAGGGAAAGCTTTGAAAGGCTTGGATTCAATCTGGAGAATTGAATGGTGAGAGATGGAGGATATTGAGAGAAAGAGGGAGGTTGTCTCTACCCATGAAAACATCAGGCAATAGAAGAGGAAAGATTGATGGAAGAGGATTGAGAGATCAAATTCCAAATTTGTCTCCAATTTGTCTCCAAAACTTCCCGTGAAGTTTCAATCAATTAATTTGACATTTTTTAGACATAGATTAGACATAGGAAATCTAATTCATTTTTGAGAGAATGTAGATTGGAATATTCCTTATGCAACAATTCAAATATTTTGATTTATTTAAATTAGGAAATGGGAGATAAATTATTTAATAAAACGAACCATAGGATAGTTGTTTATTAAATTAATTAGAGGAATATGGTAATTAATTAATAAACTATTTTGATCTTTATTTCATTAATTTAAGATGGATGTGATAGATTGAAATAAGGAAATGATAATTAAATCGAACAAAGTATTTATATTTGTTTATTTAATTAAGATGAGATTTACAAGAATTTATGAAGAAAGTGAATGTGAACTATATTAAATAAATATTTCTATTTATTCAATAGTAGAGGAAATTAGGATAATTAATTAAATAATTCGTATTTAATTAATCGGATGCTCCAAACCAATTTTAGGTGTATACATTTTGCCCCTCTTCGAAGTGATGTGTTTACGTGTTGCTTCGAAGAAATATTTTGCTGCTACTGCCAAGATCGATGATAATTTAAAATAATTCCGTATGCCCCAAACATGCCCCAGATTTTGATCTTCAGATGATTTGATGATAATATGCCCCCTCGGGAGATAAATTAATGATTTGATGATTTTTAGAATTTTTTGAATTTTTATGATTTTCTAATGATTTGATGATGATTCGATGATGAAATAATTTATCTCCCAACAAAATGATAAAGAAATGGGTCCTCTGATGAGTTTTAATTAATTTCATGGATAAAATTAATCAAAATGTTATAAAATTCCCCCAAAAATACCTTTCAAAAATTATAAATAGTGCTAAAAGGTCATTTTCAATTCATTATTTACTTTTTGAGTTCAAAATTCTTAGTGATAAAGACTTTTCTGCCAGCTGAAGCGAGATGCCTATTCCTTACCACACTCACCGATTCGAGTGCGTTCGATGTCACAGATGACCGCCTATGTATAGACCTCTGGTATGTACCCCTCGGCCTCCTCGTAATTTGTGCACTTTTATTTTTTTATGCTTTTTAGGTCGTAGGCGTGTGTAGGTGTCTTTTAGCACTTTCAAGCCGTGTTGTAGCACTTACATTCCAATGTAGCGCTTTTGTTAGGTAGTCTAGCGTTTTGAGTTTTAGTGCTTGCATTTAAAACTCTAGCGCTTTCAATCGGTAAAGTAGCGCTTTCAGCGAATTAGCGCTTCGAAGTGAAGAATTAGCACTTTGAAGCTGAAATTTAGCGCTTTGAGACTTTTAGTGCTTTAAGTCGGTGGATTAGCGCTTTTAAGGTCTGTTCTAGCACTTTTGGTAAAGTGGCGTTTTGACGACCTATTTTAGCGCTTTGATGCGGAAAAGTAGCGCTTTGGGATTTTTAGTGCTTCAGAAGCCTCTTTTAGCGCTTTGGAGTGTTGAAATAGTGCTTTCATGGTTTTAGCGCTTTGGGTCCGTGATTTAGCGCTTTTAGCTGATCAAGTAGCACTTTTGGGATGTAGTGCTTTAGATGACTGTTTTAGTGCTTCCAGTCAGATTTGAAGATTTTGACTTGGTGAACCTTGATTTCATCAATTATGATCATGTCCATTCTTCTGATTGATATGATTGATAATCCAATTGCTTGATGTTGGATTTAGATTAAAGTAAATAAGACTAACTCTCATAGTTGGCAAGAAGATATCCTATTTCTTGATGATCCTCATGATAGGAGGGGAAATGATTCAATACCTGATAAATCTCATGATAGGCAAGATCTAGATAATGGTTTGATGAACCTCATGATAGGTGAGGTTTGATTCAATATCTGATAAATCTCATGATAGGTGAGATCTAGATAATGTTTTGATGAACCTCATGATAGTTGAGGTTGGATGTTCGCCTATGAATTTTGATCGAAAATTCATACCAAAGCTTTTGAAATAGACTTGATAGTAGAATGACGTTTAATTCCTGACATAGTTCACTGATTGTGGATTTTTTGTTATGATAATAGGAGGACCTAGGTACTCTCCAGATGCGAGAGAGGTTTTCGCAGACTACAGATTTGATACCTCATCTAACACCAGATGAGCTTCAGGTGATAGGCCATTGTGGCCTTACGAGTTTACTTGATATGCCCCAGATTAGGATTAATCGGGGTTTGTCAACCGCATTAGTTGAGAGGTGGCATAGCGACCACAACACCAGAGGATGTGTGGTATATCTTAAGCATTCCGTTCATGGGGGAGATTGTTACATATAACTCTCATGGGACTAGCAGCAAAGATGCTCTCCATTGAGTATTTTAGGATCAGGACATTGAGGGTCCAAGTATTCGATGGCGGAGGATCACTGATTCGTATGTGACACTACCAGCAGTGCTAGCTAGATTCATTGGAGGTTTCCTTTTCCCTAATCATAGGTCAAAGGGATTCCTCATTGGTTGGGGTAGGACACTAGAGAGCATGTTGGTACATGGTACCAGATATGTGTGGGGGATGTGCATGTTAGCACATCTTTACCATGATCTTCATTCCATTTTGTACCTAGGTGCACGTAGTATATCCGCAGGGGCGACCCTGTTACAAATATGGGTTTGGGAGCATTTTGCTATTTGTCGGTTGTTTCCCATTGCAGACAGACCAGTCGGTAGAGTGTATGTATTTAGATATAGTGGTCGGTTCACACAGGATCGGATGGGAAAGTTAGAGCACTAGAGGAGAGTTTTTGATGATACTGAGATAGTGACATGGCACCCATACCTTGATTGTGAGGATTGGGATGAGGATGATACAGTATTGGGCTTCCTTTGTGACTCTATGTACCTCATTGGTCAGACTCCTTTTGTGATTGAGAGATTTTTGTTACGTCGGGTGTATAGATAGTATGGCATTGTTCAATGTATGCCACAGGGGGTAGCCCACTATGCATGATGACAGATGAATATTCCGGATTGGGGTCCCACATTATCTTATGATGTTGTAGTAGAGGGGTATAGGACATTACAGCCATCTCCCTAGGACATGCGAAGGGATATTGCAAAGGCACCCGTGATAGAGGAGTACGTGGCATTTTTGGCTTTTGTCCCCCATCCTCGCATTACCATTCCTGATGAGTCCGCACCATTACCTGTAGAGGAGGATGTGGCAGAGGATGTCATCGGGGGTGAGGGTGATATCCTAGTAGATGAGAGCCCAGAGAGTGATAGTGAGGATAGTAGCATCAGTGGGGACATCGATGGTGGTAGTGGAGGAGAACAAGGGATAGGGCCAGCCATCAACAGTGGTCCATCTTAGAGCAGGCCTCGCAAGAGGCGAGCAGTGACTGTGCCACCTGTGGATTATCAGAGATAGATTTCAGGCTTGCAGGAACAGGTTTAGACACTGCAGGGATAGTTGGTACAAGCTCGGGGTACGCTTGTGCAGACCCAGACCCAGATGTGGGCACAAGCACAGGCTCATGCACAGGCCTTAGCATAGGTACAGGGGTAGTTAGCTAGTATGTAGACATAGGTTGATACCCTGACAGCCGAGAGGGCACAGGAGACAGCAGATACCCTCCAGAGATTGGCCAATGGCACCTCTATCGATGATTATATGAGAGAGGTTTTGTGGGTTGGTCAAGAGGCAGAGTTCTATCAAGGTCGTTATCATGATGCAGTGCCTACCAAGCGTCGAGTCAGTTATGCCCCATCAAGATCAGGGCGGACTCATACACGGACAATCAATGAGGGGGTGACACAGCCTCCACGCAAAGATTCCAGAGATCTAGGTCCGTCTGGGGGTGGTGGTGGTATAGGTCTTGTTAGGTCTACTCATTCTGGCAATAGTAGGTCGTAGATGCCCTTGTGATCTTCTGTGATGTATATTACGATTGTAGCCCATTGTGGATCATGTATTTTGTAGACCAGACTTTCCTTGTATACTTGACATTTGTGATATATATATGAGATGCAGTTGATGTGATATGACGATGGCTTTTTGATTTCTATGTGATGGATGCTTTTATTTATATGATTTTGTGATGATTTAAATCTAAATGTGATGATGCAATGATAACTGTATGTGTAGAATATGATATATAGATAAATGATGTGATGTGATAACATGTATGGATAGTTGGATAAATGCTTTTTTATTTTATGGAATGATTTTATGATGAATGATCTTTGAGGGGTGTAATGATGTGATTTTATTATTTTTAAATGTATGGATACATGGTACAATAATGATGATTTTGTATGATGTAGGTGATAAAATGACTATTTATTATGATGCAAAAATTTGTATGGATGATGAAACAATTAATGATGAAATATGGATTTGTAACTATATGGTAACCGATGATGATTTTGGATTTTATGTCAAGTATACTCAGTCTTATTTGTAGATTAGATAATCATTGATTGGAATCCTTTATGCAACAAATACTCTACAAATAATAAATGATGATGGATGCAATCTAATTTTAACATGCAGCTATATGCAAAACAAATGTCATTTTAATAGTCTTTTTGTGCTTGGTATCATCATAGAGCTTTATTGAATGTTGAAAGTGAATACAAGCATCAATGGTTGTGTTAATCCAATGACGACTTGAGTACTTCTTTCATGATTTTTGATATTGAAATCGAACACAAGCATCTAGGTATAATTGAACCGAGATGACCTGAGCATTCATTATGTAAACAGGCAAAGATTATCATTTGAGTGTGTGAATTCTGAATGTCATCGGTGATACATTTGCATAGCACATCCCCCAACAATTCACACATTTATATGATTATCGTACATACAATAGACAATAAAAATATCATTCTTTTTCCTTGTTCCTCTAGTTCAATACATCATTGAGTTACTCCAAAGAAATGATAATAAAAAAGGACAAAATATCTATTTTTTACTTAGATGTTTTTGAATTTTCAAGATTTTGACCAAAGACCTAACCTAATAACCTATCTTAGGGGTCTCGGGGGCTTATCAAAGATTAGCCTTGCCTACGTTACACATGCAGAGACCATGTAGTTCGACTGAAATAGACCTATATTTTTGGATTTAGCCTTTTTGACATGTTTTTGGATTTTTGATATGATATGGATGTTTGATGCTTCTGACAATGATTGAAATTATGTTTTGATCTTTATTTTTGGTTTTCTACCATCAGATGCAATTGATACGTTTGGATTGCCCCTAGATATCTAGATGTTTCCCCCAAGCTATGGAGTTATATGTTGACCATGTGACATGACTTTGATAGTGGATGTAATGATGGTCGAACGGAAGATATGATATGAATTGATACTGCCTTTTTAGATGAAATGATCCTAACATATATCCTAATAGATGGGAAAGCTGATCTTTGAATCACATATGATGCCTGTTTCCAGGTTTTCACCACACGCTTTGATTATACCCATTGTATTTTTCTCTTTTTTTCTTTTTTTTCTTTTTTTTTTTAGTTTTAATTTTTATTTTTGTGTTTGCCAAGATGCCTATTTGCCACGTTTTCACCAGGGAAACAATTTTCAGAATTTTCCCCGTGCACTAGGAGACTTTAAGAATAGAATTTTATGAGATGAATACTGTTGATAGGTTCATCAAATAGATCCCCTTCTGACGTTGATAACTGATATGATCCTAATCCATACAATGATATGACGACAAATGGACCAAGCCAGTTAGGCTCAAATTTTCCTTTCTTTTCTCTGTCTTGCTGATTTCTAGGATTTTCCTTTAGTACCAAGCCACCAACCTGAAAGACCCTCAGTTCTACCTTATGATTGTAACTCCTTGACATCCTCTATTGATAAGCTGTTAGATGATTAACAGCTTGTTGACGATGCTCATCCAGCAACTCCAGTTCTTGCAGCCTAGATACCCTATAGTCTTCATCTGAAATGATACCTCTGAGTGATACACGAAGGGATGGAATTTCAACTTCAATGGGCAATATGGCTTCTGATCCATATACCAAAGCAAATGGTGTAGCTCCTGTTGGTGTTCTGATGCTTGTTTTGTAGGCCCATAGTGCAGGGTTGAGTTGAACATGCCAATCACGTCCAACATCATTGACCGTCTTTTTGAGAATTTTGAGTATGGTTTTGTTTGAGGCCTCTACTTGGCCATTTCCTTAAGGATAGTATGGTGTTGAAAAATGATGTTGAATGTGGAACTAATCAAATAGCTCTTGGACATCTTGATTTTTAAAAGGTCGTCCATTATCAGTGATAATGGATTGAGGGATACCATACCGACATATTATGTAGTTCAAGATGAAAGAGGAAATTTGTTTCCTAGTGATGGTAATAAGGGGTATTGCCTCAATCCATTTTGTGAAATATTCTGTAGCTGTAATAATGAACTTGTGTCCATTAGATGACGATGGATTGATTTTCCCTACTAGATCTAAGCCCCATTAACAAAAAGGCCATGTTGTTGTAAAGGGATGCAGTTCTTGTGCTGGTGTGTGAACCAGATTGCTATGAACCTAAAATTTGTGACATTTCTATACAAATTGATATGATTCTTTTTCCATGCACGACCAATAATAACCTAAACGAAGGAGTTTCTTAGCTAGAGTCATTCCACTTGAGTGAGTACCACAAATACCCTCGTGAACTTCTCATAAGGTTGTTTTAGATTCATTGCATTCTAGACATCAGAGTAGGGTACCATCAAGACCTCGACGATAAAGGATATATGTGTATGTCAGGCAGATTGGCGGATAAAGTTCCATTTTTGGGTCGTGGAAAGATATGGAGGAAGAATATCATCTTTTAGGTAAGCATAGGTTTTTTCGTAGATAGAGGGTTCAATGGTTTCTATATGACATATGGTAGCTGATTCTGATTGATAATGGGAAGGACATGATACTTGTTCTACCATAAACTCATAACAAACATGCTTCTCAGGTAATTGCAGTAGTGAAGCAATCATAGCCATGGCGTCTGCAACTTTATTCTCTACTCTTGGAATCTTATCAAACTTGATATTTTCAAAATATTGTTTCAGATAATCTATTTGTTGTTTGTATGGCATCAAATTTTCATCTTTGGTTTGATATTCGTCATTCACTTGGTAAATGACTAGTTGAGAGTCCCCATACACCTGTAAGTCCCTGATTTTCCATTGAATAGCCGTGTTGACCCCAATAATCAATGCTTCATATTCTGCCACATTATTTGTACATTGAAACATGAGTCTATATGAATTTGGAATTGTGTGTCCGTGGGGGGAGATGAACGAGATTCCTGCTCCCGATCCTTGTTGTGTACATGATCCATCAAAATAGAGAATCCATTGTTGAGGCATAGCTATCATAATGTCTGCATCTAGAAATTCCATTGTCATTGGGTGATCATATGGTAGAGGAGCTTCAGCTAGCTGTTCAGCGATTATTTGTCCCTTGATTGCCTTTCTTTCGACATATTGAATGTCAAATTCACTTAGGAGGATAACCCATTTTGCTAATCTACCTGTTAAGGCAACTTTACTTAGTAGATCCTTCAAAGGATCAATCTTTGCAATTAACCTGATTGTATGAGCTATCATGTAGTGTCTCAACTTTTGAGTAGCAAACACCACTACTAAGCAAGACTTTTCTATGAATGTATAGTTTATTTCATAGACATTTAAAATTCTACTGATGTAGTAGATGGCATGCTCTTTTTCTTTATTATCCTCTTGTGCTAAGAGTGCCCCCAATGAGATATCAGTTGTAGCAATATACAATATGAGGGGTCTTCCTTCTGTTGGTGGCATGAGAACTGGTGGTGACATTATATATTGTTTGATTTGATTGAATGTCGCTTCACACGTCTCATCCCACATGAAAACTATGTGTTTATGCAATAGATGATTGAAAGGATGACTTCTATCTGCCAGTTGGGAGATGAATCTTCTGATTGATTGAAGCCATCCTTGTAGTGATTGGAGTTGGCTGATGTTTCTAGGAGGTGGCATCTCCATTATAGCTTTGACTTTTGTTGGATATACTTCAATGCCCTTTTCTTAGACAATGTACCCTAGCAACTTTGCTGATGTAACCCCGAAGACACATTTCTTAGGGTTTAACTTGACATTAAATTTTTCCATCCGCTTGAAGATTTTATTTAGGATATGCAGATGTCCTTCACTAGTAGTATATTTTGCTAAGATGTCATCGACATAATCTTCCATGAAGGTGTGCATCATATCATGGAATATTGTCATCATTGCTCTTTGATAAGTTGCTCCTGCATTCTTTAAACCAAATGGCATGATGTTCCAGCAGAAGGTTCCCCATGGACATGTAAAATCCATCTTTTCTTGATCTTCTGGAGCTATTCTTATTTGATTGTACCCAGAGAAACCATCCATGATTGATAACATGGCATGCCCTACCGTCAAGTCCACAATGATGTCATTATTTGGAAGTGGAAAATCATCCTTTGGGCATGCTTTATTGAGGTCCTTGAAATCTATGTAGATTCTGATGCTATTGTCTAGTTTGGAAATAGGCACAAGATTTGATATCCATTCAGCATAATCTATAGACCGTATGAATCCAACATCCAGTAATTTCTTTAGCTCTGTTTTGACTATTAATGCAATGTGGGGGTGCATTTTTCTTAAATTTTGTTTAACAGGATTAATTCCTATTGGTAAAGACAAATGATGCATAAGTAGATTTGGATCTAAGCCTGGCATATCAGAATATGACCAAGCAAAGTTGATGCTTCTTGCTTTGAAGAATTGGATGAATGTCAGTCTTTCTTGTTTTGTCATGGATTCCGCAAGATGTAGGATTTTTGCCTTCTCTTCTGTGCCAATGTCCACTGATTGTGTAGGTTCAACTAGAACTGATGATCACTCATGATAGTGTTCCGGTAGAGTGTCAAATCTTCCATCCTTTAGTGCCTCAGAAAGGTTTTCGCCATTGGATGCGTTTTTTATTTTTACTTTTTCTAGATCTAATGCTGCCATAGAATGGTTTTCACCATTAGATCTATTTTCCCTGTTGTCAATTTTGCAACTGGAAGATTTGACACCCTCCTGCTAAGTCATACTGTTATGAGTAGTATAGAGAGAATTTGTATCAGGTTCAGTATGACATAGGAAATGCACGATGGCATCGTCATTTGCAAATTTTGGTACAGTCAAAGGTTTGATAGGTTCCCAATCAATAAGTTCTGGATGGATTAATGGCATGGTATCATCGGATTGATTTTGGTCAATGGAAGTAAGGGTGAGGACAACAATATCATCATAATTTTCATTCGGGATATCGAGATCCATGATGGTACCCTCTTCGAAGTTATCTAGTTCACTCAAATTTTATTCATCCTCACTAGAGTCATTGATATTTAGTGATCCCTGGACGAATGGTATAGACTCAGAGCTTTGGCCCTCCTCACATGTAGGTGTATATTTTTCAATCACATCGACTGGAATATCAATGACAAGTAAATCACAAGGTAATGTCCACTCATATTCATTTGATTCTGTTTCAGAACCATCTCTAAAATGAAGGATATTTTCCATAGATGTCCTTGTTAGCTCCTGCTTCTCTTCTTCAGAGTATCCTAGTCCTGGTTTTTCTTTTGTGTGGAGAGTGAGAGGTGTGATAGGTTCTGAGATTCCGTCTCTTCTTAATCCCACAGGCCCTTGTCCTTCATAACCCATCTTTTCAAGAATAGCTTTTCCTTTTCCATACTTGTCTATGTTGATGTTAACATTTTTGATACCGATCTCAGATGTTGATATTTCCTCATCTTTGTAAAGCCAATCCAAGATCGCTTTATTGTCTATTTATTTTGCTATGGTTCCAGATTTTATGATTGTTTCTTGAAGAGCTATGCTAGGTAAAGATGTTGGAGGTTTGATCATTGATGGTTGACCATATTTCCTAGGAGATGGCATTAACTATGATAAGTTAAGCAATTGCTCCATTGAGTATTGTCCCATTCCTTTATCTGACAATTGAAATTGCTTCTGAAAGTTGTCTGATAGAGAAGTTTGTGTACTTGGAATGTTTGTTTCAACATGACTTGTTTCCTTTTCTTTACCTTTCTTTTGTACCCACTTGGTAGTGATGTTTGGACTTTGCTCGTTCTTGGATGATGATGAACTTGAAGCTTCCCTATTGTGAGGGACAAAGGTGTCTTGAGATACTCTCAATGTGTCACAATGTTGTGGATGATTATAATCAGCAGCTATAGTCACCTCTTGTCCATTTACTGGAAACTTTAGGCATTGATGGTATGTAGAAGGTACGGCCTACATTTCATGAATCCAGGGTTGTCCTAAGAGTATGTTGTATGTTAACTCTCTTTCCAACACTTGACATGCTATATGCTTGATCATGGGTCCCACTTGAATGGGTAATACAATTAAACCTTGGGACGATCTTTCCTCCTCATCATATGCTTTGATGGTCATTTTCCTCTCAGCATCAATAGCATCGTCGGAATATCCTAGTGCATGGATTAATTTGAGGGTACAAATGTTTAGACCAACTCCCCCATCTATTAGAACTCTCTTGACACGATGATTATGGATACATACTTGGATATGCAATGCGGTGTTATGCGGATGATTTAATGAGACATCATCCTATTCAGAGAATGACAGACAATGCAGGGTAGTTAGGTGTCCCACCATAGCTTGGAATTGACAAACATCCAGATTCTTTGGCACGGTTGTGGCAACTAATGCTTGTTCAAGAACTTCCTTATGTGATGGTGACAACTTAAGAAGCTCCAATATTGATATTTGTACGGGGATATTTTGCAATTGATCAATAATATTATAATGAGATTGAGGTGTAACCGCGCGTTGTGATTCCACTCCTTTTAATATTACCTTGGCTTGCCCCCTAGTCATGACATTTGTCGATTGATGTTCTTGATTTTCTCAGGGGGTGTTTTGCATTTGATTGATAGCATCATAATGTGGTGGAGGTGGAACCGCATGTGTGGAGCCAATTCCCTTTAACATTACTTTGGATTGTCCCCTAGTTAGCACATTGGCGGGTTGATGTTCTTGATTTTCTCTAATTTTTAAGACATTTATCTTATTATCAGAGCTTTGTGCGCTTGGGAGTAAATCCAAAGAGGTAATGGTGTTGCTTTTGTTATCAACAATATTATCGTTAACTGCATCATCATGTTTGACTTCAAATAGATATAGGATTGTTGTGTCATAGACATGATTAGTGTGCTTTCCTTTTTTGTTTGAAGATGATGCACCTTTGTCATAATTGGGCAAAGGATCTTTGAAGGCCAAATGATCATTGTTATTTTGAGGTCCTTCCACATACACTTTGTTGATGTCCACCAAATCTTGCACTGCATGTTTCAATTCCATACAATCATTGGTTTTGTGACCCTTTTTGTTATGAAAATTACAGTAATCGGCATCATTCCACCATGATGGTTTGACTTTTGGGTCCTAGAACCTAGCTTCTTGTGCTGTGAGAAGGCCTCTAGTAACTAGCTCTTTCATTGTTGATTCCATTGATTGACCTAAAGGTGTGAATCTTTGCCGATTTGACAGTTTTTGATATGACTGGGGTTTTATGATCTCATTGTTTTGTATGGTATTTGACTTGACATTTTGTTCACTATTCTGATTCTTTGATGTGGATGCGGTCAAATTAAAAATTGGTTTGATGTTTTGGGGATCATTTTTTGTTTCGTTGATAGTCATGTTGTGACTCTTTTGCCAGAATTTTGGTTTCTCACCACTTGAGTATTGATTTGAGGAGTTACTTGTGTTGTTTGTTTTATCATTAAAATGTTTGATAACTCCTCTCTTGACTAACGCCTCTTCGATTTTAAGACCATTTTCGATCACTTTTTCAAATGTTGGAGGACATTGTAGTTCTAATCTATAACTCATTTCTTCCATCAAATTTTCAATAAACAACTCCATCTTTTCTTCTTCAGGAATGGACCTTGGGTACCTAGCGAACAAGCGTCGCCATCTTTGGAGGAAAGACAAGAACGTTTCTCCCTTATTTTGTTTGAGATTGTAAAGGTCTTTGATTGTCACATCATGTTGGATGTTGAATGAGTATTGGGAGATAAATCTGTTAACAAGTTCCTCAAAAGTTTTAATACCTGGTTTCAACTTTGAAAACCATTCCATACATGATCCTCCCAAACTCCTTGGGAATAGTCGCATTAAATATGTCTCTTCCTGTGCAAACTCAAGACTCATCATTTTGAATTCTCTAATGTGATCAATTGGATCCATTCTTCCATTATACTTATCGTATTTTGGGATCTCACAATGTCTTGGAAAAGGTATCAAGCCGACCGTTGCATCGAAAGGATAAGGACAAATGTCCTGTATCGCATATCTTTTGGTAGTCCCTTGCGTCATATCTTGTATTTTTTGTTGTAACAGTTGCATTTGAGATGTTAAAATGAAAACCAGATCTATTGTTTGTGTAGGTTGTGGTATCTCAGTCTCATTTATTTCCGGTGTTTCTTTCAAACGGTTTACATCAAAATCTTTTGGAAGTTTTGCCCCTAATTCGGCTAAAATTAAAAGATATTTTTCCATGTCTTGTTCTAGAATTTTCTCCATAAATATGTGAAACTTGGGATCTTGTTGAGCCGCTTGGATGTCCTCTGGAGTTATTTCATTTTTATCGTTTCGGTTCAAATTATTCCAAGGATTTTCCTCTACCATTTCTTGTGATTTTAAAATTTCTTGTTCTAAGAATCTCTGTTTTTGGGACCTAGTTAAGATTGGCATACAAATTTTTTCCCTTTCTTCTGAAATGTTGATCTTATGTGCGGGATAGTGTCAATTTGAACCTTTTTAAATAAAGTCAAATAAGATGACTTATCTTATTGATGAGATAATATTTAAAAAAATTAATCACTATACTTTGTTTCGTGATGAAGGATGATAGTATCCTGATAAAAAACTCTAGTATAGTAATTGATTGTGTATTTGATTTTGACACTTGTGATTTGCAAGATCTTGTTTTAGTTGATAAGTTGGAAATTTGTATAAACCTTTCTGACTTTGATTCCTAGACAATTATTCTGATAGAAGAAATTTTATTTTGATGAAAACTGTGGATAAAATGACAGACTGATAGACTGGTGAAAATCTTAAACTCTCTGTTTTAAAAGCACTAAAACAAATACCAGAAGCGCTAGAACAAAGACCAGAAGCGCTGAAATAAGTGACCAAAGCGCTAATTGACCAGAAGTTCTAAAACAGTGCCTGGAAGCGCTGTATAAATTGATGAAAGTGCTATTATACTGAAAGCGCTGAAAGATTTAATAAAAGTGCTATTTTACCGAAAGCGCTGAAATACAGATTGTAAGCGCTGAAACAGTGCTCAAAAGCGTTATTTTCCAGAAGCGCTAAAATAGTGACCAGAAGCACTGAAATAGGTTTAAAGAATGCTTAAATCAGAAGTTCAATTTTCTCTATTGTAGAATCTGGTCTGGCCTTGTAGCATACTATATTAGAGATTGCGGAAGATATGAAGGATGAATTCGTTGACTACGATTGTGGAATTGCGTGAGAGCTCTTCTTTGAAAGAAGGCTCGTGAATAGAGCGGTTCTACTACGTAGTCTAAAGAGTGACCCCTAGCAAAATCGTGATAGCGGTGAATGAATGTTCTATGTTGTAAAAAGAGTCTCCGATTTTGATATAGAAAATGTTGTCTTCTCAATTTATTTCTATAACCGAGAGGTTGTTTGGGCCTTGTAACTTTGATTTTTTTCTTGACAAACGTGGTGGACTTCCACTTTCGCAGCGTGGATTTCCTTATTTGTTTTGACTTGACGTTTTCTGGATGATCTTTAATCTGATTTAAACGAATTTGTGAAAGCATGGCAAGCAATTTTGAATAAGTGTTTTAAAACTGAAAAGATTGTGTATATTCAAAAATCATGAATGATCTTTATTGATTTTGACAGGTTGTTTTAACAATTGTATACAAATCAAATAGACTAACACTTAAGGACAAGTAGGTCATCATTATACTCACAGCCCACATCTTGCAATTACGTTGACTCACATAGCTATGTCACCCCCTAGAGGGCGCCCACGTTTTTGTCGTTGCCAGGTGCGTACTCAAAGTGACGAAAGTGGATATGGAATCCCTTGAGCAAGCGGTCCTTGGTAATTATATGGTGAGTGTCTTGGGCGCAGATTCTTCCCTACCCTTGCACCGTGAGTATGAAAATGTATGGATACTGACTCAGCGAGAAACTACTCTATGGTTCGTAGATAGGGTTCCGTTCGGTGTGGCAAATAGATAAACTCCCTCAGGAGACTTCCCAATCTTTAGAACAAAGATTTTGGGGATGGTTATCTTGCCTACAACTGTCAAGTTGGACTTTCATCAACAACTTGCATTTTATTATAGTGGGTTGGATAACCTAGCTTTGGTTGTTCCCACTTAGGTCGTTCCCGTAGGGTGAGTACTTTTTCCCACTACGGCAAGCCTGCTAAAGGATTTAATAAAGCGTAAATGACATGAAATAAAAGTGAATCTGGCACTTTGGTCACCCAGTCAAGGGGAGAGCATAAGCTTAATCACCACAAGCACAACATATAAGTTTGTCCTATTTTAAAAGCCCAAAAAGAAATTTTCTAATCTATGTGAAGGTGTTGCTTCACAGAAATCATGATGTTCTTTTTAACTTCTACTGTAAAAACGTGGTGACTATCCTAGGATTGATAGATTTGCTTTAAGAAAAACAAGAAAGTGACTATCCTAGATTGATCAATTTTATTCCAAATTTGAAATGACTATCCTAGATTGATCAATTTTATTCCAACTTTGAAAAAATTAAAATCTGGCCAGGGATGTGTCGGATCGAGACTGACTTTTACAAAAGCGCTGGAATATTACATCGAAGTGCTAAAACAGTTACCTGATGTGCTATTTCCCGAAAGCGCCGAAACAAGAACCCAAAGCGCCGAAGTTTGGCATGGAAGTGCTAAATTACCGAAAGCACTAAAATATGGACTGGAAGCACTGAAACAATGACTAGAAGTGCTAAAAATTGGAAGTGCTAAAATATGAACCAGAAGCTCCGAAACAGTGACTGGAAACGCTAAAAACTGAAAGCGCTAAAACAACAACCAAAAGCGCTAAATCTTTTAACGGAAACGCTAAAATAAAAACACGCCGAAAACCTACATGACACTTTTCAGAAAATTGATAATTTTGATAAAATTGGGGTTAGTGCCCTACGGTGGGTGCCAAATTGTAAGTGTGAATATGTGAATAAGAGCTAAAACACTTCTTAATACGACATTATATCAATGATTAAACAAATTGAATCAATTCAACAAAGTAATCAATTGAAAGCGTCCTATTGCTCTCTATCTCCAAAGATTTATTAAATCCAAATTGCTCTCAGATTCTGTAAGCAAATAAGACTGTTAAAATGACTATCTGAAGAATGATATGATGATAATGCAATGCTAAATGACAAATCAATTAAACTAGCATGATATTGATGTGAAATAGATAATTGCAGCTACAGGAGGTAGCCATGGTTGAAAACTGGATTGCTTGATGCTTGATGTGTGAATGCTTGATGCTTGATGTCTGGATTCCTATAGAGTAAGAGTGCAAAAGCTTGATTATCTAGATCCTTTTCTTGGTTGAATGAAGCTATATCTATAGATTTCCTAGCTGTAGAAATGCATAGGGAAAGCTTTGAAAGGATTGGATTCAATCTGGAGAGTTGAATGGTGAGAGATGGAGGATATTGAGAGAAAGAGGGAGGTTGTCTCTACCCATGAAAACACCAGGCAAGAGAAGAGGAAAGATTGATGGAAGAGGATTGAGAGATCAAATTCCAAATTTGTCTCCAATTTGTCTCCAAAACTTCTCGTGAAGTTTCAATCAATTAATTTGACATTTTTTAGACATAGATTAGACATAGGAAATCTAATTCATTTTTGAGAGAATGTAGATTGGAATATTCCTTATGCAACAATTCAAATATTTTGATTTATTTAAATTAGGAAATGGGAGATAAATAATTTAATAAAATGAACCATAGGATAGTTGTTTATTAAATTAATCAGAGGAATATGGTAATTAATTAATAAACTGTTTTGATCTTTATTTCATTAATTTAAGATGGATGTGATAGATTGAAATAAGGAAATGATAGTTAAATTGAACAAAGTATTTATTTTTTATTATTTAATTAAGACGAGATTTAGAAGAATTTATGAAGAAAGTGAATGTGAACTATATTAAATAAATATTTCTATTTATTCAACAATAGAGGAAATTAGGATGATTAATTAAATAATTCATATTTAATTAATCAGATGCTCCAGACCAATTTTAGGTGTATACAAAACTAGATGAGACCTTTTCCTTTTCCATCAAAAGGTGTCACAAAATTCTCATAAAAATATGCCCAAAGGTCATAGACTGGGTTGTAAAGCTCATAAACTTTCACAACACAGAAAGTTACTATGACCAAGAGGTATAAGAGGGAAAGTTTAGAACACCAACAAATGGGTAGACATTAGTTCACATCAGGTTCACCAAAAACATAACAGAGGGGGACCAACCACTGCAAAGCCCCAGGTTATGAAAAGCCAAGAGTGGAAAAGCTTCCCTAACTTACCTTAGTTTAAAGTATGGTAAGGATAGAAGGGATGCGAATCATGAGGATTATGCATCCTTCAATCACTTTGCAATCCTCAGGGTTGGAAAGAGACTAGACAAGTCACTTTTCAAAGTCAACTCTACGTCTCAGGTAACACTCTATTGGAGGACAAAAGCATGGTTTTGGGATGATAGTGTGACATGCGGGTGTCTCGCAAGTGTGTTGTCATCTGTATGGCCATAAAACCAAAGAGGTGAGATCATAAAAGAACAAGACTAAGAAAAGACAAATATAAGTATGGATATGATTCAAAATAAGTATATTACCTTAAGAGTGACGAAGATAATTTCATAGAATAATCCTCTTGCCAACTTGCTTCAAGATCTCTCCACCTACACACAAAAAAATGGGGGAATGTTGGGGCTATTTAGGGGCCTACCTCAGTATGAGTTCTATTTTTTTTTCTAACTCCATGGAAAACCAAGTTTGTAATGATAGAAATAACGATAAAGAGAGAATACAAGCTGCGTATACAAGAAACACTACAAAAAAATACATGCTTATTCAACCAAAAATGCTAGAGGAGATGAGAGGAGCTTACCACCTCTATCCAAAGTGCTCAAGGCTTGTGGAGGAGTGAATGAGAGGAAATCAAGCCGCTATTGTCATGGTGTTTGTCCTGCGCTCTCACTATCAAAGTGATGGAGTGGTAGATTGTTGCAATAGAGTGAAAAGTGTTGCTACAAAGCTTGAAAGTGAATGTTCAAAACATGGAGAGAGTGTGCCAACTTGTTCCAAACTTTTTTTGAACCTCTCAATGGATGGAAGAGTGAAGAATATGAAGAGATGGACGAAAAATGACCATATTTGGGTCGACCAACCAAAGAGGAGCATTACAATTCGACTCCCAATCAAAAGTGTAATGTCTTTGTAATCTTTATCTGTACGAATCTGCAAGGGACGCAAGCATGTAGTGTAGGCATCCCCTACAGAAACACACCCCCTGGACACACAAACAAGGTGCCAAGTGGAATTAAATCTATGTTTTTGGTTTTATAAAGTGAGAAGGGGTGAAAGGGGAATTTGCGTTAGGGGTGCAAATTCACGCTCATACACTAGGACCTTTCTATCATAATTCACCTAAATAACCTCTTTTTATCTCTTACCAAGCCTTATTTCAAAGTGTTGTAAGGAGTTGTAACAAAATATCACACTTTCCTAGGCTTGTCATCAATAAATTGACTCTTTCTTGTGTTAAAATGGCCCCTTAATGCACTTGTAGGCCCTACTTAAGTTTGTTTTAGAAGACAATCTCATTAAAGAACCTTAATCATACTTTAATTCCTGACAAATAGAAAATTTTCCCTAGTGGGAGCAAGTCGCCACCTTGGGCAACTTAGTCCCAATTGGAATAAAAATCATTTTTTTTCCAAATTTCTAGTAGGATATTGTCCTCTAAACCGTAAGGTCGACCTGTGATGAGGTATTTTCAAGAAATTAGGGCACATCATGTATAAATTAAGGGTTTTCCCCTCATTTTCATCTCCTAACTCAACAACTCTCATTCTTCTCAAGCAATCCTGAAGCATTCAAGTACTCTAAGCACTTCAGGCACTCATCCATTAGAGTTGATTACTTGCATACCTTCAAACTTCTACTTCAAGGTTCTGGTGAGTTTCTACACTTGCATGTTTCCCTTTCCATTTCATTTCATTATCTAGGGTTTGGTTAGCAAAATTGGGATTGACTAAGGCAAACCCCTATTCTCTAACCCCAACCCTTTTCCCCCTCTTTGAATGTGTGTTTTTTAGGTTTTATATGTATATTAGTCAAAGAGTAAGGTGCTAAAAGGTGTCAACTTTCCATCAACATCATTCAAAGTTAACAAACCCTAAAAAAGAGCTTGAAGACAACCTATAGGTCAAAATTTGAAGATTCAGATCTAAATCTCTGTGAGGAGGAGAAGTAAAAGTTGAGAGCTAAATATTACTATCTTGAGATCCTCGAAAGCTACAGGTGGACTAAGTTTCCATCATTGGTGAATTAGTCCCATTTCTAGGCCTGGAAAGTGATCTCTGTAGTTCTAGATACCCTTTTCCCTGAAACCTGTTCCAACAAAGTTTCCCCAAAGTAGGACTAAGTCATCCAGCTTGTCATAAGTTTCCCAGTGGCCTTCAATAGTAGAATTTGGAATATTCTAGAGATCCTCAACATCAAACTTCAGTTTCTAGGTGCACCTCTCCCACCTCCTCAAGTTCTATTACAGTTTGCTTGCATTTTAGGTAATTTTACATAGTGTTTTCAATACATTTGTATTTCAATAGCTTACATTCAATAGATAATTTCTTTCATTATTTTCTAGCATTTAGATACATTCCAAATCACACACACATCACACATTGGGTATGTGCAAAATCATCATGGAAAAAAGAGGCCCTTAAGTGGCGATAAAAATTCAAAAAATCAGAGTTACACAACTTGACGTAAAAGTTCGAATAAATTATCTATATTATTTCAAAAAAATATAAGAATAGAATCTGTAGCAAATTGAATGTAGTTTCTAAACTACTAGATTCTATTTTTTTAAAAATTATTTGGTGAAAATTTGAAATTTCAATGCAGTAGTACTAAAATTTGAGGGAAAAACTAAGTAGGTGTCTATCTAACCACCCTAACCACAATAAAATGATAATATTTTTTTATAAAGTTTTAGATATAACTAGAGGACTCATGTCCCGATGTGATGCATATTCTTTTGTATTGTTTTCAAAGTAAATAATTAATTATGTTTTTTTTATTACAACTTTTAAATAATATAAAAACTTGTATCTCTGACCAACTTAACTTGGTCAAAACTTCATGAATTTTTATTTATTTTTTAATCCTATAGTATGCGAAGCATAGAATGTGATGCATGTTCTGGATTCAAAAAATGTGATACCATTTGAAATCTATAGATGTTTTTTAATCATCCTATCAATCAAGACTTTAGTCATAATTCAAATAGAAAATGAATAATAATTATTTATTAAATTCAAAGTAAAGCTAATTTATATTGGTGGAAAGTTGAGAATCTCCTTTAAAAACCCTTTTCATTTCATCAATTTTGGGTAAAAAAAGTTGTTAGCCACATGGGCCATCATATCACTTACATATCACCACTTTTTGGCCCATCATGATCCTGCAGATACCCCATTAACACTTAATCTTGATTGAACCCCTCAGATTTTGGGTGTTAAATAACTTTCTCCTTTTAGGTGAAAATCCTAGATATGCTAGAGAACCCCCTTTCCCCCAAAATTTGTGGTTTAATTACTATTGCATCCTTACCCTTTTGCCTATGTCTAGATTTTGTAGATTATTCTACTTTGTTTCTATCCTCTTTTGTTGCATAGTCTTCATGTTTTCCTGTCTTTCAAATTATTTTGATTCCTTCTTTTAGGTCTCGGTGTTTTGTAGAGGATTCTCATCCCTCTCATGGTATTTGTGTCTTGTTTCTTATCCCTTTGAGGTTGCACTTTTTTCAATGCTAGTTAAACCTCATAGTTAAATGCATCATGATCTTCTTCACCACAAAATTTACATTGTTTCCTCTTTTCTCCCTAGCATTCCATAGATAAGTGTCTTAGCTTACCATAGTTAAAGTAGGTAGCATCCACTCTTCTTCATCTTCCTCATCAATGGCCTCTTCCTCCCTGATATGAGCCACTATCATTGTATGCTCCTTGTCCTTGGATGGAATTAGAATTCCTTTGGTTTTTCCATGGTGGGATCCTCTATTTGTGATCTTATGCATACAATGATCCTTTTTCTAGTCCTTTTATGTATGTCATCTCTCGCTCATATTTAGGTTCCTCTTTTATCCAAACCTTATGTGATGGACATACTTTTGTTTTGTATCTGTCCCATTCTCCACAAACCCCATAATAAACCAAGTTTGGATTTCTAATGGTTTGGAGGTCTATCCTTAAATATTTTTCCTTATTTTCCCCTGTTTCTATTGGGCATTCATTCTAGATGTGTCCTTCTCTATTGTAATAGGAACACCATATGTTCAGCCTTTGCAGATCCATTTATTGCTTCATAAGCTCCTATCTTAACCACAATTGTCCCATTTCTAACTATAATCTTTACATTTTCCTATTCTCTTTCTCCTTCTCCTTCTTCATCCTTCTCCACAATTCACCTTTTATTTGGAATGCTAATGCAACTAGTTCTTCATATGAGCTAAAGTTTTTGTCATCTAGGGCCATTCTGAGTTCTAGATTTACTATGGAGAGGAACCATTCTCTTTTTTCTATCATTTAGTGGTTTTTCTAGTCGCTTGACCAATTTTTTAAACCTTTTTTTAAACTATAAGTTTGTTTCATCATCTTGTTGAGATAATTTTCTTAGTTTTCTCACTCCTTTCATTGGGAGTTCCAAACTATCAAATTTCCCTAGAAATCCTTATCTGACTTGGTCCTAGGATTTATTATTTTGGAGGTACATTTTTTCAGACCATTTTAGTGCTTCTTCCCTTAAGGAATTGATGAATTCAAATAGTTGTGTACGATATCTTTGTCCTTTCCTTCTTTTCTAGATGGTTTCTAATAGGAAGGTATGTTATGTGGCATTACATGTCCTTTTAAAAAACTAGCATTTTTCTCATTATGGCCATGTCCTATCCTAATGAATCTTCTTCCAGACTTGTCCAGTACCACTTCTATGATTACTAAATATGGAATTAGATTTGATCACTTTATGTCCTTTTGTAGTTACTTTTTTCTTCTATGGTTCTCCATTCAATAGATTGGTTGTTACCTTCTATGATGTCCCAATTCACTGTATATGTTGTTCATAATTTAGGCTTCTTACCTTCTTCTCTTTCTTCATCTATTTCTATGTATGTTATATCTGACATAAGAGGTGATTCCTAGTCTAGGGGTGATGTGTGTTCTTTGTACCTTTTCATTTGTAATTTTTTATTTTCATTAGTGATTGAACTTATCTTATGTTTAATTAACAAATCCTCAAGATTAGGTTCCATCAGTTTTTCCTTTTTTCCTTTTTTTCTTTTGCATATCTTTGGATTCTATTTATTTGCCTCTTCCTTTCCTATTATTGGCTACACCCACCTTGACATGCTCAACAACACCCTTTTTGGGGCACTTCACTCATTTCATTCGGATTTACTCTACCATTTTCTCGCTTGTTCTTTCTCCCTTCTTTCTATTTCCCTTTTGTGATGAATTTTTTCTCTTTCCTAAGTTTGTTTTATTTTTCTTTCTTTCACATTTATTTCCATTGCTAATTCAATGATTTTGGATACCTCTCCCTTCTTTTTGGTTTTCCCTATTCTTGTATGTATCCTTGGTCAAGAATTCTATATTTTCCTCTATATCAAGGTTCTAAAAGAATCTTTTGAATAATCGCATATTTTCAAGGATCTCTGGAATCCTTCCCCCCTTTCCATTCATCATCCCCTAATGGTCTACCCCCTCTCACAGAGGCGGCCCTTAGGTTTTGATGAATTTTTTTTTTTCTATATTTACTTTCCTACTTATTTTATGCCTCTAGTTTAGACTTTACTATTCTCTCTAGGGTCCCAACAATGGAACCAATGTTGCCAAGAAATTTTTTGGGAAAGCAAAGTCTAGAGAGTTTTACCCTAATATTCCTTGAGTAGTTGTTTTATATACCAGAGGATACAATAAGAGAAATAAGAATATGCAGTAGAAATTTATAAGGCATACATGACATAATGTCATCTTAACAAAATAAAATGCTCATATATCCATCGCATACATATTTTTCTTATAACTCCTTCAAATATTATGTTGTAGAAGATACAAAGGGTTAGGTCTCGATTTTGCTTTGGTAGTATTGCTATCTTATCCTATCATTACATCATATGTCTTTCTCTCTATCTATTGCATGTGGCCTATATACATGTGTTCCCTTGAAGAGACATGAATACTACTAGTAACTAATGTCTTTACCTGGTACCACTGTCTTCTTTTGGTAGTTTTGTAGTATGTTGTGTTTCTACCTTTTCCTTGCTAACAATATCCTCCCTTGGTATGAGTATTTTATATGATGTCTACAATAACTTAAATTGTAATGTTAAAATATTTTGTTGCTTGATGAGGCCTATGTAATTTGCATCAACACTCGATGGAATAAATTATTTTAATGTTGCCAAAAAGATGGTCTTACTTTGACTAGTATGTAACTCTCTTTGTTTCTTGTTCAAACATTAATTTATTTCTTGGACATTGATTTTTCTCGTCTAGTTTGGGGTTAGGGCTTTAGATTGGATACTTGTTAGTTTTTTTCTCACGATAATTAACATAAAATTTACATTAGTTGGTTAATTTCTTGCATTGATTCCTTGATTAACATAGTAAATTTGGACCTAGTTGTATTTCACATTAGTAGCAAGGGGATAAGCCCCTTTTTCATATAATTGATTCTTAAGTCCCAACAATTTATAAACCAAAAAATGGCTCTTCAAATAAGAAATAAAGTAATAATTTATCTTTATTAAATGTAAATCACCTAATTGTTTTCTTGTAATTTTTTATTATGAATATTTTTTATTTAACTTTATTTAATAAATAATAATAGTACAATATTCATAAAGAAGGGATGGTGGTAGAGAACCACACATAGAATGTTTAAAAAGATGATGTCCATAAAAAGATAAATGCACATATAAATAGGAAAAAAATCAATAAAATGTAAGTAGCTGAAATAAACCCAAAAGGAATATTTTGCTTATTATTAATATTACCTCAAGCATCTATAGGGAAAGAATCATCAACTGACTCGCAACAAATGAGAGCATCTTATTCTTTAGAAAGGTTATCCAAGGGGCTAGTGATAAATTTTCAGATTTACTTAATAAATTTCTTTTGAAAAAGTATTGATGTTTTTAACAAATTAATATATTAACATATGAAACAATTATTTAGTTTTAACTTCATTTAACCTTTTCAAAATTATACAAAAGTCATCCAATTGAATGAAAATAAAATAACTGAAAAATAATGAATTTTGAAAAATAAAATAATATATTAAAGTTGTTAATAAATCCACATAGACATCTTAAATATATATATACAAAATATATCTAGAGATATTAATGTATGTCTATCTAATGTATATTGCAAATTCAATACAAGCATTTCAAGACTTATATCCCTCGACATCTTTTAGATAGATATATTCAAGTTATATATTCTAATACAATAAAACTTATATCTCAAATTGATTAAATAAGATATGTCAAACGATGACACATATATTTATTTAATATAAAAGATAAAGAAAAAATGATTTTATATGAAAACAAATATTTTTCTTAAAATCATATAATAATTTGTCGAGTGGGGCGAGGGGTTTGGATTGATTGGCTAAAGTATCTTGTTGTAGGCAAGAGGTCACAAGGTCTAGTCTCCCCCTTGTCTTCGTGTTACTAGAGGACATGTTGCGCCAGTTCATGGTAACTTATCGAGTGGGGTGAGGGACCTAGTTTGATTGGCTAAAGTATCTTATTGCAGGCAAGAGGTCACACTGTCGAGTCTCCCCATTATCTTCGTGGTACCGGAGGACCTGTTGCGTCAGTTCATGATACGGGGCATGTTGCACCAAATCTATCAAACACACTACAGTTTATAGAGAACTACCTGATTCTTGCAGTCTATAGCAAAATAATAATAACAACTTATCGAGTAAAATAGAAACATGAAAGAATTCGACCTGAGATTATGCGCGAGACCATCTAAGAAATTGCAAGTTTCGTGATGAAGACAACGAACGAAATCAACGATGAAGCCCAAAAATCCTTTATAAATTATATCGACTTGAAACCCATCGACGACCCAAGTTTCCTATGTTCCATGCGTTATTGGTAGTTTCGGTGCCCTTTGTTTTGTTTTGTTCTATTAGTCGACATTATCGACGTTTTTTTCCCTTTTAACTTGGTTGCAGATGACTGCAAGCATCAACTAGTGAACCATCTGGTCATGGGAAGAAAATGTATTTTCCGATGGCGGCTACCAAATTTCTTATTCTGTAAAAATGGAGGGGGTGAAGGAGGAAGACCTTTGATGGAAGTTTTGCAGTCCAATAACTTGGAGAAGCCCACCAAGATGAAAAAGAAACATATGACCAAGTTAGGAATCCGGAAGCCCATTCTCAAATACCAATCTTCACAAATTGGTTGGTATCCAGTCCTAGACACCATACCAGAACTATCACCATAAACAACTAACCTTTCACCTCTTGGTATATTTCATCACATCTTCTCTCATCAATGTAACTACTGTATTGCTGGAGCAGATATTGTAACACAAATTTAGATTTCAGTACAATTGAATTTTTATTTTCTTTCTTGAAATCTATGTGTTCAAGAGATTCATGGCGGATTGAGATACTGGTTTAACATAAAACTATATGATTGTTGATTATTGTCTTTAAGGTTAGATAAATAATCATTCAGGCTCTTTTCTTGTAAGATATGGCTAATCACTGGTTAAAACTCAAACAATTGACATGAAAGTTCAATTCTAAAATAACAAACAGTGGACAGGTTATTTATTTCTAGACGTTCAATCCATAATGAGTTTGAGTTAAATGTGCTCCTTACTCGTAATGGACTTGTCGCTTAAACTAGATCACCAATAATCTGTATTCATACTTCTTAATTTGTTGGTAAAATGCTTGCTGTATATCAAATCTTGTTTTTTAATGAATGTCTATATTATTATTTTAAAAATATTATTATGTATATTAAAAAAATATGGGTGGAAAAAAGTGCAGTCCTAAATTTCATATTGGACAGCAATTTCAAGCATTAAAACACAAACAAAGTTGTTAGGCAGCAAGAGCGGTAGGAGTGGG
Source organism: Sequoiadendron giganteum (assembly GCA_007115665.2). Taxonomy (NCBI): domain Eukaryota; kingdom Viridiplantae; phylum Streptophyta; class Pinopsida; order Cupressales; family Cupressaceae; genus Sequoiadendron; species Sequoiadendron giganteum. Next base: position 102,519,167 of record CM021106.1, read on the forward strand.
GGAGGATGAGAATCCAGGTCATTCATTTTATCCAATACATCAGCAAGGTTTGGAGTGCCCACAAAGGATCCCACCTATCATCTTATTTTTTATCTTCTTCTTTAGTACCATGAGAAGGTGAAATTGCAAGAGCCAATTGAAAGAACTTGTTGAAATTAAAACAGATAGAAGCACCTTTGGCAAGCTACCTATAAATTTCTCCTATTGGTGTTAGAGAGGTGAAGCACTGAAGAGTACGTCAAGCATTGAAGAGTACGTCATAACAAGCCTTGCTAGCCATGATCCCTTCTCATAGCTGAGGAATAAGTGTGGAAGCGGTTCTCATGGTTACCTTAAGCATAGAAGCTACACCCATGATGGTGCCCACAAGAAGGTAACCGCTTGAATAAGAGAGAGTTGGAGGGACTCTAGCAACCACAAAATAAAAATTACCCCAATGGTTAAGGATCACTTATGAATGGATCACCTCAAGTATAACTTTGTTAACTTAGACATGGATTTAAAGTAAAATTTTAGAACAAATAATTTTTTTAGTACAAAGAAAAACATAACGGTCCACAAAACAATTGGAAAAAATAGATGAATTTCAATCTTTCCATATGCTAAGTAGAATCTCCACCCTAAAATCATGTTAGATCTAGGTGAGTTTGTGGGGAATGTGAGGCTAATCCCCTAAATAAACCATATGCCATGAAAAATGTTATGATCTTAAAGGCTTGAATAAAGCATGAATGTAGGTCCAAATATTTTAAGCTTTGGAATACAACCAAAAAATATGTTTTTGAGAGACTTTTGTTGCCCACAAAAGGGGAAATGGGCTCAAGGACTCCTAAATGGAATCATTTGGAGCTAATAGAATGGCCTTGAAAAATAATACACTAGGCAAAGAAAGTTACTTTTGGTTGCAAAGTTGTCAAACAAATAAAGTGAAATTTGTATTATCAAATAGAAATTGGCAACTACTAATGCCACTGTTGATTCTAGGTGGGAATTGTTAGCAATAAATCTAGTGAAACATAGACCAAAGTTTTGAGCCCAAGTAATTCCGAAGTATTGTAGTTAATACCTTAGACTCAATCACATAAAGGAAAGCACCAATTGATTCAAACATAGGATTAACTAATTAAATATTTTTAGAATGACAGATAACATTATATAGATCGAATTTTGGTATTCATTATATTAATCAGATTGAATATGGTACAATGTAATATCTTCTCCTATAATTTTGTTTATCTCTTATCTAATCTCTATTCTATGTTCTTCAATGTACACATTTTACATATCTTTACTTACGTATACTTATCTCTTATCTCTTCATTCCTAAATATATTTATCCTTTCCCTATCATTCATATCTTTCCCTATACATATATCAATACGATGGGATGTGACCCATCTATGCTACCCCTAGTATAGATGGTATCTTTTAAATATTAGGCTTTGCAATTTTTTTGTGGCAAGATGTGATATGCTTTACTTGATAGTATCTTCACTGTCGCCATTTCTAGCTAATAGGAACCATGGGTGAATCATGAGTGAGAATTGTTGGTGTAAATAGGTGTTTCACCTATCTATGTCCTATGTACATGTTACTTGTCCACGTAGGTCCTTGGAGGGAATCTTTCTAGATAGTGTTAGTTGTCATTAGATCTTATCTTATCTTTTGACATTTAATGCTTGTGTCCTAAGTTATTTAGTATTTGATGAGACAGTTGTCTCATTATATAGGATTAAAACACATGTCATAATATTTTCTAATTTTCTATCTTGCAACTTACCTTTATAAGAAAGACATCATATGTACAATCTAATTCAATTTGACAATCTTGCATCCATAATTATAGCATGATATTTCCACCATTTCTCTCTTATGGAATTTATTGTTGTCTTGCAGCTAATCGTGGGGTGTTGAGGAGTTCACCATAAACTCCTACATGAGATTCAAGCATCAGTTCTTCAAACTTCTTCCCAAATATGAGGGACCAGTCTTCGCATGAAAAAAAATTTTGTGTACAATTGGAGGTTTCAAAGACCTCAACATTGAACCCAAGGCATCAAATAAACTTAGGTTTTCCTTTCATTTCATCAAATTTTATCATATATTTTTTTCGATTTACAAGGGTTTCAAGTTGGGCAAGGGTTACTAGATCTAGGAGGTAACTAAATTTTTAGATAACTTTGGACTAATATCATCCCCTTAGCATCATACTATTGACCTTACAATTCGTACAGTTGTATGAAAAAAATTGTGTAGTCATAGGTCAAAAAAAAATTCAAAGGGCGAATGGGTTTAAAACAATATGTGTTTTATTCTATAGTTTTTTATTTATTTTAAAAACAATATATATACATATAATTACACATAGGCATTTTGCATACCTACTTAAATGTAGGTATTGCAAACTTGTATCCATGGTCAAGTATTAGCAAGTGTAGGTGCGGCCATCAATGCACATCGCATATACTAGCATCAAATGAAAGATTTCATCCAAACCTCTGTTGATAGAATATTTCATGCATATACTGGTGATAGGAATATTTGGGCTAGGAGGTATATTTTGATCGCAATGGTACAAAAACCATCAAATTTAACCCCATCAACTAAGAATGTTAGCACTACATCTGTAGTGTTATCAGTAGCCCATTAGTTATTTCTCCCCCGTTTCCATTGATAGTTTTGAAATTGCAATCCAACTTTGGAGGCATATGGACTCCTTTTTCTAAGGAATCTTTTTGGGCCGAATTTCATTCTCTTCCTAGTGATGCAATTGGTTTTTTTTATTTTGGTGCCAGTTTTTCTTAAAAAATAGATTTTGATAGGCATTGCTGAGTTAATCTCATTTTGGGAGCTTGTGGAGCTTCGTTCTTTCTCCTATGATAACATTTTTAGGTTTTTCTTTTGAAAGTGCATAATATTTTGTGTACTTTCAATTGGTGTGATTAGATTGATCCGATCTTATATTAAAAAATCTTTAAGCTTGTGTAATGACGAAAATTGTACTCCCTTCTTGCAGATGATACAATTTCTGATTTAATCTTGACCTATTTTAGTACCCTTGCATTTATGACCCTTTACATCATCATTAATAGGCCCCTAAGACCATTTATTTCGGATCTCAAGGCTTATTTCAACTAAAATCCTTACAAAATCAACAAAAGCACTAAAATTTCTAACAACCCATCATTGGCCCACCCCAAAAACTAGGGTGGGACTCGTACACCACCTTGGGCATATGAGTTCCCCTAGGTGGGACCCATATGCCACAAGTGTCATATGAGTCCCATGTAGCCTATTTTTAGCGTTTGAGATTAAAATTCAAGTTTTTAATTCAAAATTTTGGTTGATGTTGGTATTTGAGATCTAATAAATGGTAAATTATGTGTTATGCCTATATAAACAAGCTTCAAATTCATTATTTTGAATCTAGAAGAGAAATTTCAAGATCTAAGCATTCACAAGCGCTCAAGTATTCTTTCACAAGAGTATTCAAGAGCAAGTATCAAGTAAAGTCAAAGTCTTGGAGTAGCAGAATTGTATTTTTTCAGGTCTTCAAGCTCACTTTCATCTAACATCTAGCATTTCAAATGATTTATTATGGTTTCCTATGGCGAATCATGATGGATTATAGGTTGGGGAGATGCAACTAGCCACCAAGCCAAGCCTAATGATTAATTTTTAAAGTGATTTCATCCTTTTTTATCACTCTACTTTCAGCTTAAGGAAGGTACATGCACTATTATGCCTTATTCGGGTGATTAGAGATCTCCCTAAGTGAGCCATTCATCTTCATGTTTCATTCATGCATCTCATTCTAGCACATTGCGATAGGGTTGCATTGCATTTCAAATTTCATAATCTTAGGTACACTTGAGGTTATGGTTTATGTTCACATTTACATTCAAGATCCATTGTTTCTATCAAGGTTTAACTACCAAATTAGGGGTTTGACCAAGGCAAACCCCCCATAAACAAATCAACACTATATTCTATTTTGCATGTCCTTTTTGGAGGTTCAGATTTAGAAACCAGATTGGGAAGAAAGAGCAGAGATTGGAGAGTAGATCTAGAATTTTACTTTTCAAAAAAGCAAGATGGGACTGAGACACCAAAAGTGGCATATGAGTCCCACTACAAGCAATTTTCTAGATTTCTGAAGATCCTTTATCAGCATTGCCAGATTTTTGTTTGAGCCCAAAAACCCTAGATTGGGACTGATACGCTAGAAGTGGCATATGAGTCTTAGTGTGCCCCATAATTAGTATTTTTAGCATTTTAGAGTTGGTTCTGAGCTCCTACAGGTTTCTAGGTGCACTTCTATGTTTTCCCAGTTTGTTGTTTACATTTATGCTCTTTTATAGGTTTTCTAATGAAGTTTATATATCATTAGGTTTTTTCATTAGGCATTTCCTGTTACTTGTCTTTCCAAGCCATAGATTGGTGGTGAACCCCTCTTTAGTCCTTAATCATAACCTAAGACAACCTTTATCAGATCTCTTTCCTTCATTCCATCCTTGGATTGAGATCTCTAGGGTTTCCTTGAATGTAATAAAAGCAAAATAGGAACCCCATCATTGTGCTTCATCTCCTAAAAGATGGAGCACCCTATTTTCATTAGTACATTATGGTGAACCTGCATTTAGAACATCTTAATTTTGATTTGGAGCACATCATCATCCTAGATCTAGCTTGCATTAACTTTGCATTAAGGTTTTCATTAGTTAATTGACATTGTAGGGTTTTTAAATCTTGCATTAGTGAAAGTGCATATATAGCTTGCATTTTTTCATCTTTCATCTTTGAATTTCGTCTGAAATCTACATTTATGCTTAGTTTATACATCCTACAAAACAAAAAGCGTAACTTTCACTTGGAATTTTCTAAAATCTTTGCAAAAACCCTAAAGTGGAACTCATACACCCCTCTGGGTGAGTTAGTCCCAATACAATAGATTTTTCCTAATTTCTGGGTATTTTATCGTGACTATTATTCAACATTTAAACCCTTGAAAAACATTGTTTGGGACTCATACACCCCTCTCGATGATTTAGTGCTATTTCATATTTTAAGCTATATTTTCTAGAATTAAATTCTTTATTTCTATGTTTTTGTTTGCTACTATTAGCCATCTATTTTAGTTTGCAGATTTTTTGTTACAGTTATTTCATTAGATCTAGCTTATTTTACACTCATTTCAATTGTGGATAGAATTAGGTTACTGTAGTTTCATTTTCAACACTAGTTCATAGTTTAATTAGATTACATTACATTTGGAATTCATTAGAAAAAAACCAAAAATATCTATAAATTGATGAGCCACTTGGAGAAAGAATAGTTATTTGAGTATGTCAAATCTCTTTTTTCAAGTTAACCTAACCCTCAAGCCTTTTAGTAGTGATCTGACTTTGACATGTTAGATGAATCCCTTGAGGACTTCATCTCACAAGGTTCATCCACTAAGGCTTGTTATGACAAACTGAAACCAAGAGAAGTTAATGTAATTCAGCCTCAACTTATCCTTTACCCACCTTCACATAAACCTCAAACTCAAAACAAACCTGTTTTCACTCTTAAACCACCTAAGAACAATATTTTGCAGCAATCAAGTTATAATACCATTGCTCATACATATAACACTAGAAATAATCCACAAACAACCGCGACATCCTTACCTTTTCCTAACTTTGTCTTTCCTAGTGCCCCTCATTTTCCTTCAAATAGTTGAAAGGAGTATGATCTTGTTGAAAAACTTAAGAATACTCCCACAAAAATATCCCTACGGGATCTGATTCAAAGTTCATCTAGTTATCACACTATACTTCAAACCACCTTACAACAAGTTGTGGTCTCCTCAAGTACAAATGCAAATGGTGTAGCAGCTCTTATTCAAGGAATGAATGTGGTTAACATTGACAATACTTTTCATTGACATGAGCAACCACCTTTAGAAGTTAGAAAGAAAAATGATGCACTCATGATAATGGCCACCTATGACAGGTGGGGAATAAAAAGAACTCTTGTTGGCAATGGCTTTGAACTTAATGTGTGTAGTGTGTGTCTCTTCAATAAACTAGGTGTGGATAAATCAAGAATTCAACTTAATTATTTGTCGATTTGAGGATTTGATATTATAGGAAAGAAAGCACTTCATGCGATTACTTTGCCTATTACATTTGGAAAGGCTACCTTGCAAACTCCTATTCATTTCATGCCCAATAATCTCTCATACAATATTCTATTAGGGCAACCTTGGATTCATGAGATGCATGCAGTGCCTTCAACTCTTCATTACATAATGAATTATGTCTATAATAATAAATTATACCAAATTTAAATAGACCTTGAGCTTGAAAGTTGCTTACAAGTTGAAAAAGGAATGACAAGTCCTCTAAACACATTGATTCAAAAATCAAACATAGAACCTATGAAAGAAGAAGAAAAAGAGATGGAAATGGTGTCAAAGTTTTTGGAAGATTATTGGGGTTCCTTAGAGTTCACGCCATCATTTATAGGACAATACATAATCACAAAGAAAGAAGATGACAAAAAAAGAAACCAATGGTGATGTCAATGCATAACTCGAAAGAAAACTCACAAGCATCTACCTCATCTACTCTAGAAGAAGATAAAATCTATACAAAAAAACTTTGATGAGATAGACTATCAACAACCACCAAACCCAAAAAAAATGGAGAAACTTTATGGAAGAGGTTATGATCTTATGAAACAATTGGGTTATAGTGGAAACAGATGTGGAAAGAAAAAACAAGGCATCCATGTTCATATATATCCCAACACTCAAGAACTAAAAAGTATTTTGGGATATTGTCCTTCTAAGATAACGCAAGAAAACAAAAGACTGTCCTTAAACATCAACACCCTTATGTGTAAACCTAAAATAAATCTCACATTGAAGCATCTTGAATTGCTTGATATGACTTGAAAACCATCATGGGAATAATTTGAAGATGATGAAGACTTGAAATAAATGCTAGGATTTATAAAAAACCATCTAATCCTCCTAAAAAGAAAAGGGCCACATGTGCTATGATTATTGCTAAGAAAAAATATGGAGAAAAGGAAAGCAATGAGATTGACAAGGACATCGAAGTATACAACTCTGAATTTCCGAAACAAGCTACATTTCCTTTAGGAGATAAAATTGAGATACAACAGACATTAACAATAAGGAGAAAGTGATTAAGATAGGAAAGTCCCCTGACAAAGATGAACAAGAAGACCATGCAACTATACTTCATGACTTTCCCAAACTCTTTGCTTGGAATTATTCGGATATGCCAAGAATTATGCTAAGGTAGTAACACACAACATAGTCCTTGTTGAAAATGATAATCCAATTAGACAAAAGATACGAAAGATGACTCCTAAGATATCCTTGCTAGTTAAACTCAAGATTGAGAAGCTCCTCGAATTTGGTTTTATAAAACCTATAGATTATTCTCCTTGGATATTGAACATTTTCACAGTCGAAAAACCTGACAATTGTATTAGGATGTGTATGGACTTTCGAGATTTAAATAAAGAATCTCTAAAGGATGATTTTCCCCTTCCTAATATCGACATGATAGTAGACTCGACTGTGGGACATTCTTTGTTTTCATTTATGGATGGATTCTCCGGGTATAATCAAATCTTTATCAACCCTCGAGATCAATACAAAACAACATTTACTACATTTTGGGGAACATTTTGTTGGGTAGTCATACCTTTTGGATTAAAGAACACAGGCACAACATATCAACCAGCTATGAAATTGATATTTCATGATTACATACCCAAGGTCTTGGAAGATTATGTTGATGACATTATAGCCAGATCTTTAACCTAACAAGACAATGTGAATATTCTTTGAAAGATCTTTGAATGAATGCAAAAATATAACATGAGATTGAATGAGAAAAAGTATGTCTTTGGAGTAGATAGTGGATTTTTTTAAAGATTTATTGTATCTTATAGAGGCATCAAAGTGGACATGAACAAAATTGATGCTATAGTTAAAAAGCCACATCCTAGAAACATTTCCCAATTGTGCACTTTACAAGGAAGAATTTAAGCTATTCGTCATTTTGTCACATCTCTAGAGGACCAAACATTACCTTTCACAAATCTCCTTAAGAAAGAGGTTCAGTTTAATTGGAATGATGATTGTAAATAGGATTTTGAGAGTTTGAACTATTACGTCACTACTCCACTTATTTTACAATCAGCTATGCAAGATAATTCATTCATCCTTTTCATAGCACCATCAACCCATGCTCTTGCAGCATTATTGGACCAAAAAGATGAAAGTGGGAAGGAACATCCTATTTATTACATTAGCTGAACCTTGATTGATTATGAGACATGATACACAATGATAGACAAACAATGTTTGTCCCTTGTATTCACTACTAGTAAATTGAGACAATATTTATAAATGCTAAAATACATGTGAAAACCAAATTTGATCCTCTGAAACATATTTTTACCAAAAAGGATGTATATGAATTATTAGCTAAGTGGGTTATGCTGTTGACTAAGTTCATTACACAAAAAATAGTTAAAGGAAAATCCTTAATCGACCACTTAGCAGATGCCCCTTCGCCCTTATCATTACCTAATATAGAAGCATTTCTTGACGATAATGTGTTGAATCTTCAGAAAGATGAAGAAATGTGGGAATTATACTTTCATGGCTCTAAGTGTAGAATAGGCTCTGGTGTTGGGGTTTTAATAGTCTCACTTGCAGGTAAGCCTATTCCCTTATATTATCACTTAAACTTACTATGCACAAACAACATAGTGGATTATGAAGCATTAATTGCTAGATTACATGCCGCTTTGACTCTAAGAGCTCGAAATATTAAAACATTTGGTGATTCACAATTATTCATTAAACTAATAAATTGAACATATCAAGAAAAACATGAAAAATTATCAAAATATAAGGATCTCACAATGAATACTAGAAAACTTTGAATCCTACACCATTGATAACATCCCACAAAAATATAATCGGCATGCGGATGCAATGGAGAGTGCGACTTCTTTGATATCTCCTCAAGATCCGTCAAAAGATTTCACATTTATTATGCATGAAATTATGAAACCATCTATAGAGACTAAATTAGAAGAAGTGCTATCAACCACAATGGAAAGCTCTAGTGAATGGTATACACCTATATTTAACTATTTAAAAAATAGTACCTTTCCTAAGCTGACAACCAAGAATACTCGAGCTCACCTTCGGAAGCTTGCATCTAGATATATAATTCTTTCTGATGTGTTGTATTGTAGGTCATTTGATTGTCTCTTAATTTGATGCCTTAAGAAATCTGAAATCCCCATAGCACTTGAGGAAGCCCATGCAAGTGCTTATGGGGGTATTTTGGAGGAAGATCATTAGTTCAAAAGCTAATCTATATAGGGCACTATTGGAGAAATATGGAACAAGATTAATTTGCATATGTTAAGATATCTCACAAATGACAAGAATATAGCAAATTAATTCATGCTCCCTCTTTTGAACTTCGTGCCCAAGTTCATATTTGGCCTTTTCTGGTATGGGGCTTGTATATTATTGGAAACATCTCACCACCCTCCTCCATTGAACATAAATTCATAATTACTGCAACAAATTATTTCACAAAATGGGTGGAAGATATTCCCCTTCATTCAACAATCGCTAATGTAATATGTTGTTTCATATTGGAGCACATTATTACTCGCTTTGTACTTCCTTCCACTTTAGTTTTGGATAATGAGACACCATTTAAGAACAAGGATGTGAAGAATTTCTTAGAAAATTTTAACATACAACATCGCTTTTCAACACCCTACTACTCACAATCTAATGGTCAAACCAAATCAACTAATAAAACCCTCAAACAAATCTTAAGGAAAATAGTTAGCAAACATAATAAGGATTGGCACATACAACTCACTTATGCATTATGGGCTTATCGTACGAATATCAAAGAATCAACTAGGAATACCCCTTATAATCTTGTTTATGGGACCAAGGAAATAATTCCCTTAGAGTTAGAGATTCCTTCACTAAGAATTTCTCTTAAGGGCTTATTGATGATAATAATTATAAGGAATAATTATTACATTGGCTTGAAATTCTTGATTAACATAGCATTAACAATCTTGAGATCCTTCAAGCTTATTCTAAAAGAATGTAGCGTAGTTACAATGACAACGTCATCTCACAGTTATTCAATAAAGGTGATTGGGTGTTATGTGAGAACCAACATAACGTCAATGCCGCCCCAACTAAAAAAGGAAAATTTATCCCTAATTGGTTACGACCTTATATGCATCTAGAGCATATACGTTAATAAAATTGGATGGTACACCTCTTAAAGAGCCTATTAATTCCATTCATTTGCATCAGTACTATTTTTAATCTTCTTGAATAGTATGAATGATAAAGCAGTGGTGTTAGAGTTAATAAACAACATTTTATGTTCTCTCGCATTTCTTCATTCTTGAAAAATAATTATTTGTGTCTCTTGAATACTAAAGTAATTATTTAAATTTATTTTAAGTGTTTACTTTAGGTTTCATACTATTCAAGATAATCCAGTATGTTGTGTTAGATTAAATCCTTTTATGCATTTAATGTTCTACAATTAGATCATAGGTGCATTTAATTTAGCATAAGATACTTAATCATAATGTTTCATCTAAAAGAAAATAGAATAGTTTTAATTAGATCACATATCTAAGATGTTAAATCATGGAGATATTTATTAAATAGTCTTACAAAGATTATTTCATAAATCAAATTGCCATTTAACTTAAAACACATTAGCATAAATAATCAAACATCAAATTATCATATATATATATCAAAGTTTTTAGTACATGCCATCAAATATACAATATTAGGGTGGCTTGTGGCTACTAGATCCCTCAAGATCTGGTGATCACGTCTTTCTAGATGCAATCCATCGAGAGATGGTAGTATGCGATCATGATCATGAACTAATAAGAGAATCCAAAGCATATTGTAGACCTTGTTCTCATCCAAAAACCAGTCTCCCATCCAACAGCCTCTAGATGCTCTCACTCTATGTGATATCTATTTGCCTATAGCCTAGCCACCTCTGCATGAGGTCTCTCAACCTTCGTTGGATCTCAAGATGACCGAATCTCCTCATATGTAGCCTCATCTTGGTCAGCAAGTCTCATTATACCCTCATATGCTTCTCTTAGTTTGACATAAGGTTTGAAAATCTTCGAGTTCCACTCCACGATGGGTGGGGGCACATAGTCTGTACTGGTAGCCTGAATAAAGAATGACAAAGGCACTATCTTTGCTAATACGTATCAATAGAGGTCATGTAAATCCCTCATAGACCCTGCAAGATAGAAATCATACATATAATCAGTACATATCATGATATATATATCTATATATATATAAATTAAAATCATAAGCATAACAATAGATAAAATATCATCACCTAGATCTTTGGTTGGCTGTGTAAAGACAACCTCATCCTATGTAGGAGGCATAGAGGATGTTCTAGCCTCTCCATTAATGTACATGCTAGTGCATACTATAGCTACTGACTATGATCTAGTGTTACGGATGGGAGATGACTCTCTCCACTTGTGGCCAAATGGATCCTCATCTGCTATATCATCACCCTCACTCATCAACTACTCCTCCTCCTCCTCCTCCTCCTCCTCATCTTCCTCCTCATCTTCCTCCTCTCCCTCATAATTTGGGTTTTCATCCTCATCATAGTCCTCATTTATCTCATCTACGAATAGGTCTACAACTATGAATCGTATCTCCTCATTCGTCTCCTCCTCCTCATCCCTTTGATCTTGAAATGGTCATACAAATCCTATAGTTTGATCCATAAGGAATACTTGAGTTAGTCGCGCTACTACCCACCACTCCTCATATAAATATTTCACATTGATGTCATCAACATCAAAGACTAGAGGCATATCATCATCATCATCATTTGAGTCACTATAAATTACATCATCAGAGGTGAATCATCTCATATCTTCGGGCCTCCAAGCACTCTGCACTGATCACCTATAGAAGGGTCATGCTTCTGGTGGTACTTATATCTGCCAAACTACCACATGAAATGATCGTAGTAGAATGGTCTCACTATGTAAACCCAATAGAAATATATCTATATGCATCCTCCTCAACTATTGGATCTCATTCAACCATTGTGGTATGAGCTGGTATGGTCTCCACAAGATCTCCTCATGTTCTAGGAAGTCAAATTTGACCCTCCAAAAGAGAAAATCCCCATACTACCATGATTGCCTCAGTGGATAACTGAATGTGCATGGATATCCTAGGGCTGATATAGATGGAAAACCTGTTGGCCTAGTGCATGTGATGTGCTCCAAGCACCAAACCTATAGTAGCATACAATGTACCATACTATCAACCTCGTGGTATGTAAACTGCCTTAGATCATAATACAAATGTGCAAGGATGTTGCAGCCCTAGGAATATACGATCCTCTTATGCCATTTGTTTTATCATGTGGATTAGTCTTCCATCTAGATGTGCTCCCTGGCCATTGGGGATGAGTACTAGTGCCACTATGAAAATCATGATCCGTATCAAAAGTGGTGATCGCGAGTAGAGTAGCCATGATAACTCAATGTGTGGCCCCATGATCTCATCATGAATCAGACCTCCAAGGTAGAACTGAATATCATATTCATCTCACGAAATGATCGATCCCCTATAGAACAAACTCTCTCACCTCAAATCAAAACTCAAAGAATGTGATGTACATCCTCTAGGGTTATTATCATCTCACATGTAGATAGATGAAACATACAATTGTCTACATCCCATCTCCCTGCAAGCACCATTAGTATAGCATCATGGTACCTCATGGGAGGCATGAGGTATTCCTAGTATAATCTAGTGCTCTATAAAATCTATGTGTATGCCTCTCATAATGTCAAGACTAGGTCTCGTATGCGAGAAAATTATTCTCCATGAAGATGTTGTCATGAGCAAGGTGGAATCTAACAAAAAATGTAAAAATATGCCCTATAAGCATTCTAAAATCTCAAATCTACACATAAATAGTCAAAAAGTGTACTAAAGTTGTTCTAGTGTACTTTTCTAAGGGTCTTAGACACTTTATTTCCCTTTTTGAACACTTCGCGACAAAAGGGGATACTTTTCAAACAAAGGGGAAAATTCGTGAAAAAAGGGACGCTTTCCAAACTTTTCTTCCAAGGTCCTAAATCAACCTAGAAATGCGTAAAAACATAAAATAAATATGTAAGGACAAAGCTAAGGCATAAAAAAATCAGCTCACTTGATGTTGCAGCTCACCTTGGGCTTCCTCCTCTAGTAGGTTCTCAAGTCTCAAAGGCACATATTCTCAACGGCTCAACATTTTCACTCACTCTGCACCAAAGTCAAACTACAAGAAGGTAAACGACAAAATGATTACAAATTACTTCACTGTTAACTAAATTATATATATGTTTAAAATTAGGTTTTTACTTTATTAGAGTTAAAAGTACCTTTTTATTCAAACTAGCATACAAGGGGCTAGAGAGCTCCATTTTCAATGTCGTTTGTTGCATTGGATTCGTGACTATGCTCCTATTCTCATCAAATGTCTATCACCATGGGGTATGGTACTTGAAAATACCTTATGATATTAATTCTCTAATTCAATGCAGTTAGATTGCTACCATGATTGCACCTCCATAAAGCAAGTGGAATCAAGAGGGCCATACATGTACCCTCAAATTTAATTTCCATGAGAAATTAGATAAGAGGATATTTTTGGGACAATTAATGAATTGGTGTTGTAGGATGTGGTTCCTAACATTTTGGTTTTGTACATAACTACAGTGGGTGATTCATTCTCCCATACTATTAATGAATCCATATTAGTATCCTTTTATGAAATTAAGTTTATTGTTCGGATTCCTTTAGCTTGCATATGCATGTACTGTCATATAGGCACTAAAGTGGGGGCTAGATGTAATGATAAAAAATGTAATCCCTTCTTGGAGATGATACAGTTTCTCATTTAATCTAGACCTATTTTAGTACCCTTTCATTTATGACCATTTACATCATCATTAGTAGGCCCCTAAGACCCTTTATTTCGGATATCATGGATTATTTAAACTAAAATCCCAAAAAAATCAATAAAAGCACTAAAATTTCTAACAACCCATCATTGGCCCACCCTGAAAAACTAGGGTGGGACTCATATGCCACCTTGGGCATATGAGTCCCCCAAGGTGGGACACATACACCACAAATGTCATATGAGTCTCGTGTGGCCTATTTTTAGGGTTTGAGTAGGAAATTCAAGTTTTTAATTCAAAATTTTGGTTGATGTCAGCATTTGAGATCTAATAAATGGTAAATTAGGTGTAATTCCTACATAAAAAATCTTCAAAGTCATTATTTTCAATCTAGAAGAACAATTTCAAGATCTAAGCACTCACAAGCACTCAATTATTCTTTCACAAGAGTATTCAAGAGCAAGTAGCAAGTAAATTTGAAGTCTTGGAGTAGCATAATTGTTTTTTTGTAGGTCTTAAAGCTTACTTTCATCCAAGATCCAGCATTATCAGGGATTGATTATGGTTGCATATGGCATATCATGATGGCTTCTAGGTTGGAGAGATGCAACTAGCCATCAAGCCAAGCCTAATGACATGTTTCCTAAGTGATTCCATCCTCCATTATCACTCTACTTTCATCCTAAGGAAGTTATATGCACTATTATGGCTTATTAGGGTGATTATAGATCTCCCTAAGTGAGTCATTCATCTTCATGTTTCATTCATGCATCTCATTCTAGCACATTAGGATAGGGTTGTATTGCCTTTTAGGTTTCCTAATCTTAGATACACTTGAGGTTAGGGTTTATGTTCACATTTACATTCAAGATCTATCATTTTTATCAAGGTTTAACATCGAACTATGGGCTTTACCAAGGAAAACCCCATAAACTATTCAACACTATATTATGTTTTGGAGATCCTTTTTGCAGGTTCAAATCCAGAAATTGGATTGGGAAGAAAGAGCTGAGATTGGAGAGCAGATCTGGACTTTGACTTTCTAAAAAATCAGGATGAGACTGATATGCTAGAAGTGGAATATGAGTCCCACTATAGGAAAATTTCCATATTTCTGAAGATCCTTGATCAACATTGCTAGATTTTTATTTTAGCCTAGAAACCCTAGATTGGGATTGCTACGCTAGAAGTGGCATATGAGTCCCAGAGTGTCCCAAAATTAGTATTTATAGCATTTCAATTTTGTTTTTGAGCTCCTATAGGTTTCCAGGTGCACTTCTACGTTTTCCCAGTTTTCTTCTAAAATTTATACTACTATATAGGTCATCTAGTGAAGTTTATATATCATTAGGTTTTTCCATTAGTTCTTGCATGTTGTCTTTCCAAGCCCTAGCTTGGTGGTGAACCCCTCTTCAGTCATTAATCATACCCCAAGACAACCTTTAGTTGATCTCTTTCCTTCATTCCATCCTTGGATTGAGTTCTCTATGGTTTCCTTGAATATAATAAGAGAAAAATAGGAACCCCATCATTGTGCTTCATCTCCTAAAAGGTGGAGCACCTTATTTCCATCATTATAACTTGTGACCAACTTTGGCATCTGTATGAACTAAGATCAAGTCCACTTCAATTTTTTTTGTCAAGTAGCACCTATAATAACATTAAGTGTAAATTACCAAACTCATATATTGTTGGGGTAGTTTCTTGATTGAGTAATTTTGGGGGGTAATCTTATGATTTTTTGGCTTATGTCTCCTTATTGGTCTATTATGTGACTAAATTTGAGGAGTTTAATATGGGTATCAAAAGAAATCCTATTGTAATCAAGTTGAATAGATGGAATTTTAAGTCATGGAAATATGGAATCCTAACACACTGTAGGTGGCTTAATATTTTTCCATATATCTATGGGTGAACCCACAAAAGTGGTTTACAATTTGAATGAGGAAGGAAAACTTCCAAAAAATGCCTCCACTAAAAAAAAATCATTTTGAGGGGTTCAGACGAACTCAAGGTTTGAGTGAACCCAAAAGGGGTTCGTTCGAACCAAGGTTCGATCGAACCCCTTTGAATGTGGAAACATGCATTTTCCATTGTGAAAGGGGGTTTGATCGAACCTTGGTTCAACCAAACTAGGGTTCGAGCAAACCCCTGGGGATTCGATTAAACCCTTTAGGTTTGCTCAAACCCCCCTTTTCCCACCTTCCCACCCTCTCTCACAAAAAACTTCCAGATTTTTTCCCTTCGAAGTGTGGGTTGAGGATGTAAATGGAGGAGACTTCATAGACACAATACAAGATGGAAGTCCTCGGAATGAGCTATCCAACAAATATAATTTTAATATGTTTTGGTTTTACTATGTATGTGTTTTTTTAGTTTTATTAAACATAGGTTTTTCACCGAAAATTAAGCTCTTTGTTTTACATATGTGAAAAAATAGAAAATTATCAAAATAATTTTTTTTTAAATATTTTCGTGCTGGGTATTGATGTCCTTGATCCATTAAAAATAAATAAAATTGAATTTCAATACATAGAGAAAAAGTTATGTTGTATACAGTCCGCCTATGTCTGAATTGCAATTGGTTTGACTTTCAAACTTGATTAAGGACAAAATATTCAATACAAAACTATGAGACTAAATGAAAGTGCTAGATATCATATTTAAAAATCTAAATTTGAAAAAATTAGAATTTTATCCTTCATACAAAAAAAGTTATGTTGTATAAGGTGAGCGTCACTTTTTTAAAATGTTGTTTTTTGAAAAAAACCAATTTTCGTGGGAGATGGAAAAAGAAGTGCAATCTGATTCCAAAAATTTTGAAAAAAAAAAATTTAGAATCTATAGACAAAATTTGATGAGACTTTATTTTGGATCATCTTCAAATTCCTCACGTTTTAGCGGCTATAGGTGCCCGAATGTGAAGATTTAGTTAAAAATAATAATTTCAGTGTCCAGTTTGGCCAAAAATTGTAAACCACTATTGTGGGATCACCCCTATGAACTAGTTCTTAAACCTTCATTTACGTGCAAGAGAATTGTATGAGACATAAAAAAAATAACAAATTATGGGAGTAATTTTTTTGTAGTTGTGATATTGACACACAAATGGCCACTAATGGTATCAATATCCCTTGTGACCTTATGAAAAAAACTTTGGAAGATGTATAGACTCAAATGAACCTCCATTGGACATGAAGATCCTTTTGTGGATTGTCTTGTTCCACTTGAACGAATTTTACTAGTTGATGATTAAACAACTATCATACTTCCTCATTGGGAATCCTCATACCAAGACTTCTATTGAGAATTCAATTTATATGGCACCTAATCTAGATTTAGAGGGTTCATCTTCTCCATCTATGATACAACATATTGAGGCTAAGGAATCTTGTAGTCCAAAATTGGAAAAATCATCTGGTGTTCCTACTTCACCATATTTTGAGGACACAATGGGGGATGATAATTGTAGCCGGGTGAATTGCAATGAGATATCATCTCCTTCATTTAATGTTGTACCTAATGATGCTTGTGATTTAGCGCAGCAAGACATTCATCATCTTCTAGAGATGACTACATGGGATGAGTACTTGAAAAATATTGGTGGTTTGTTTTGTGTCCCAAATTTTTAATTTGGGAGACACCATTTATTGCATATAAATTATCTTTAATGGGAATGATCCTTCTTGAGGTTGTTTCAAGGGAACACTATGACCTTGTTCATTCTCTACATGATAATCCTTTGCAATTCGACATGAGTATGGATTCTTTTGAATAGAATTTGGGGGAGGATTCTTTTTATTTATAGTAGGTATCTTTGTCTTTGGATTGTGTTCTACAATCATTTCTCTAAGATTCTATATTTTCTTCTTCGATAGTGTGGCCTACAATGCATGTTTGGAGTGTGACACCTTTCAACATACACATGGAGACACTTGAGAATTCTTCAAAGACATCGCATGTCATCCTTGTTCACACATATTCCTTTCAAGAATTGGAAGACATCCTACATATCATCTTAGTCTTGTTTCTTCGCAAGGGGAGGAATTTTTATCGATGGTCATAGATCATTTTCAACATTCCTTTTCAGACATCTACAATCATTATAGGAGACCCTACATTGAGGGAGGGCTTCATGTTCTCTCTTCTTCTCTCTTATAGGGGTTGTTTTTCCTTGTATGGGGTTTTTTCAAGTTCTCATGCATCATTGAGAGCATCTTTTTTATCTCTATTTTATGGAGAATTTTTGTTCCACTTGGTTTTCTCCTTTTCTCTTTTTGTGAGAGATTCAATTGTATATGTACATGTGTACCCAACATGACTTCATAAAAGGGGCCTCTCTTTGTGATGTTTAAATAACACCACTCCCCAAGTTGTACCTAAGGTGGGGTGTTAGTGTAAATAGGTATTTTACCTATCTAGGTCCTATTTACATGTTACGTTCACTTAGGTCCTAGGATGAAATATTTCTAGAGAGTGTTAGTTTCCATTAGATCTTATCTTATCTTTTGATATTTAATGCTTGTTTCCTAATTTATTTAATATTTTTTGAGGTATTTGTCTCATTATATATAATTAAGACATGTCAAAATCTTGACTAATCTTATCTCACAAATTGGATTTATAAGAAAGGAATCATATGTACAATCTAATTTAACATGAAAATATTTCATCTATAATCATAGCATGATACTTTTGGAATTCCTCTCTTGTGGAATTTATTGTTGTCTTGCGAGTTATTCTAGGGTGTTGAGGAGTTCACCATAAACTTCTAAAAGAATGATATCCTTACTATTATTTTTAATTCTAGAAAGTGGTGTTTGGAAAGCAATTCCAATATTTCAACCATTGTTTGCAAGGATTGATATCAATTTTAGGAATCATATCAACCAAAATGGCCCCTGTAATTGTGTCAAAAGTTTCACATTTTTATTGGAAAGGTGAAACCTTTCCTTAGCTTCATCCCATGATATGAGACTCATAGAAGCACTAGAAAAAAGGTCTTGGTGGAACCCTAAAATAATTTCATGTTCCACTAGTTCAAAACATTTCTCCTCTGGTCCTCTTAGTTTGTTAGGGGTTAGGATTTTATGTGGGAGTTATTTGGCTTTGAATATTTTATCCTATCTAAACCCTTGGTCTTTCAGTCTATCCCTTTGTTGACTTGTTGTGGTTTGTTTCTGGTCATGTTAAGAACAACTTGATTCATTGAGGTCCATGAAGTGACCGGCCCCTTGCGGTTAGGGTTTCTCATTACTCGTCATTGAATCTTCACATGCCTAGGTCCATGAAATTGCTTTATTTTATAAGGTTGATAAATCGGCTTTGTTTGGCCTTTACATCCTTCACTTTTAACATTCCTAAGTATATGGATTTATCTTACATTGTCCTAGGAGGTTTCCTCATTAAAAAAACTTGTGAGCATGTGCAAAATTGTATCACTTAAGTTCCCATTCATCGCCTTGCATATCGCTCATCATGAATAGAGTTTAAAATTTTCATTTCAAAGTTGCAATGAGTGATGTGAGCAATTTCCTTTGTTTCAATGGCTATTTCACTATCACTAATTTCTTGTGAGTTCTGGGTTTTGAATTCACAATGTGTGATGACCTTTAAGGTCCTTTGTATTTCCTTTCATCACTCATCGGAGATAGTTGTGCATTTATTGTTTATAAATTGGTGATGAGCGATGAGGTCCTTTTTTGATGATGTTCTATCAGTATTTTGAAATATTCATATGGGGGATACCTTTTCTGCCTTTTATTTTAAAATAGGTACACATGGATTGATCTTGTTCTATCGCCACCTTCTCTCATTGTTGATGTGAACCTGATATTGAGACATGGATTAGCAATGCACAATGCAAGATGAATTTAATCAAGGATGGACCTTGATCCAATGGTCAAGATCTCATCACGCTGATGTTCACATTGTTGATAGATTTTTGTAAATAAGAAACAAATCCACAATGAGCGATAGACTATTAAGTCTATTGCCTGTTGCACCATTTTGAACTATTGTGGATACAGATAAAGATCTCAAGAAATAAAGTAGAGATGTGTGATGGTTTTTGGATAGAAGGTGACTAAGATGTGTAAACGAATACATGGTAGCATCCAAAGGGAATCATTTAAAGAAAAAATAAAAGCAACGAGATGAAAGGAGAGCCACCGATATGTTTTGAAATAAGATCAATCAGTTAGGATTTAAACTCAAATGATTAAGTGTTAGCTCACTCGTGTGAGATTTCTATCAGCCATTAATGGTGGTACATCCCATCTCCTAGCCATTAAGAAGGAAGTTAGCTTGTTCCTTTGCATAATTGAAGTCATTCAAGATAAAAAGAGTTAACCAGGTTCGAGGAAATGTTCTAAAGAGCTCCAGAAAACAATTGCAGAAGGCAGTAACAAAAAATTATGTCTGGGTAAAAAAACAAATTATTTTTTATATTAATTACAATGAATTGAGTTGGTTTGGGTAGCGAAAGGTTTGAGAAGTTTAAATGCTGAGAGTGCACTAGGGTTTATCTATTCTACATTTATAAAATGGGATAAGTGGAATTGCTTAGATTTTGGGGAAGGGTTTTATTTATGTAATGTGTTTCTTAAGAGAATTGGTAAGTAGACCCTTCTATGAATTGAAAGGTTGCAAACCCTAGTCTTAATACATTATGAAAATGAGTGACCTTGAGCCTAGTGATTCCAACATTAGGCCTGAAAGAAAACATAAGAAAAAGAGGGTAAAAATACCTAAGGCCCAAAATGTTACATCCACAATTAAGGTAGAAGTACCTGAAGCATCTAACCCTACGCTGAATGTTCCTACGACATCTTCAAATCCAAGGGGTGAGAAAATAAATCAAGGCAGGTTCATGGAGGATTCCTCTATAGAAATAAATGAGGGTGGGTCACAAATTGTCAAGTGACGGTCCATTGGGAAAGTTACTGTAACAAGTAGATTGCTTGACATGGCTAGTGAAATCAATGAACCAGCCCAGCCTCAGAGTGGACTTCTATATGCTTTCAATATGAGATATGCTAGAATGTTAGCTAGATACCTATGGGGTCTTAACCTTGGGAGGCTAGTTGTGCCTAATGCATTTGTATAAGTGGATGTAATAATGCAACTAGCTAAACACTATGATCTAAAGGATAGGAAGATCAAGAGTGAGAATGGAACACTAATCCTCAATGTGATGAGGGATAAAATTATGGAGGTGTTTAGTCAAAACCCCAATTATATAGTCAACATCAAGCATGTGGACTTGTATGGTGAGTATGAATAGAATAGATTTTCATTTAGGAATAATTTTCTTGCAAGGCACATAAAGGACAACAAGGGAGGATTCGGTCCTAAGGATCTAGAGCCTTTTGAGTGTGAAGAATTTGAAAAGTAATTCAAGAACACATACTATTTTATTGAATCAATTTTTGTCTCGCAAATTTGATGCTAGGATAGCCATTGACTTTTTGTAATGGTGGTGAATATAAAACATTTGAATTCAAATAGGGGTTTTGACTATGTTGCCTATATTGCAGAACAAATGCATGAAGACTTCATTAATTTGAAGAAGGAAACTATCCCTCTGTATTTTCCACATTATTCTCTATTAATGCATATGCTTCTATTTGTGGGATAGGAGAAATGGAAGAAGTTGAAGTTAAGGAAGAATGATAATGAGAATAATTATTTTCCTGTCCAAATGTGGACATATATTTGGGACCAGGATTGTCCCCATTCCAATTATTTGATGTTTTTCAGTGTTATCAGGTTTGGTATCTTGGAGAGTATGGGTGTGGCACCCATTTATAGACTTTCAAAAGTGATGAGAGACATCATGCACCCAAAAGATGTGACAAGAAAAAATACAAAGCACAATTGGATAGACTAGTTCTTGCATTCAGAATATACTCTAATCAGTGCTTATGGGGAAAAAGTAGCACTACACTGCTTGCCCATATATGTTTTTGAAATATTTCCAATTATGGTGTTGATGTGGCAACTCGATTTCATGGACCAGGAATCATTCAGGAACCCGAGGAAGGGCACTGTGATATTACCCCAATGTTATTTAGCCTACTTCAAAGATACTGACAAGGAGGCATAGAAAGATTTGGAATAATGGTGAATAACCTTAGGCTACCTATTGATGAGTTTAGGATTTTTGACCTGGAGGGTTTTGTTCATGCAAAGAGAAAAAGAAAAGGTTTATCTAGATTCCTCCTCCATTTCTTATATACAGATGATGTGTTGAGGAACTTGGCAAGTGATGGATCTATTGTGTCAAGGAAAAATGAATGGACAACCATATGTGACATTGATGAGAGCATCATAAAAAGAAATTCCTTTTATGTAAGTCCATATGTTGTAATAGAGAACCCTATTGAAATTTCTTTTGCAAAATTAAAGGATTATCAGAGTGGTCATTTTAAGGAAAAGGTAAAGGAAGTTTTTGAGAGAGGACAAGCTCTTTTAGAACAACAACCTCAAGCTATGGATATTCCAGAGCAGCCTATAGAGTTATAGGGAGGAGATATTGAAATGATTGGAGAAGAACAAATGGCAGAGAATGTGCCTGGTGATGAGGAGGTAGAAAGGAAATTCTCTCCTCCTAATATTGATAATTCTCTTGACTCAAAAACTCTCGAGGATAGAATTGTTCAATGGCATTATGATGAGAAGGCCGATGATGATCCTAGGATCAAGCCCTATGATGAGTTCCTTGTTGATGATGCATTCATGCAAACTAAGGAATTTAAGGAATTAATTATTCAATAGAGGATAAAAGAAATAAAGAAACAATTGAAGAGGCTAAAGCTAGTGTAGACCCCTCTCAACAAGAAGTTGAAAAGGTAGAGGAAGAAAATATTATGGTTGAGATTACAGCTATTACTCTTGTTCATGCCAGGAATATTATCACAGGAAGTGGAATAATGCTACTCCCAAGGTGTACCCTCACCTTTCTATTGCACTTGATGCAATCAAGAGAGACCCTCAGGCTTCTCTATCGGAGGAAAATTTTGACAATCATGTATTTAGGTTTGGTTATAGTCCAAAATTGCACACTCTTTCAATCTGGTCTATGACACCTAATAGTAGGAAGCATGAAGTGGTCAGGCCTATTGAATAGATCATTGGTTCAATTGTGGTAAAAAGAGCTACATATATGACAAATGTTCAACCAGAAAAGCTAACTATACATGTTGCAATGCTCAATGTTGGTACAACACAAATATCTCAGAAGAAGTATGATTCCTTGTTGTAGGACTACACCAAGTCTTTGGATGAGATTAATAAGATGAGATCCACTGCTCAAGCTAGCCAATCAATAGGCACAATGTCTTCACCATCTTCTTCTTCTTCATATTTTTCTACATAGGATAGGGAAACATTGGCCCTAAGGAGTTATGAGTGTAATTCTAATTTGATCAATGTGGTGGCATTTTAAAACTAATATAATCTTTGTAATAATTATTTTATATTTACAAATGGATTTGTGCAACTCAGTAATAGATTATTATGTTTTATCTATGATACTCAAGTATTGATCATTTTTTATGCTTTAATCGACTATTCTATGCTTGTTTCAACATAATTCGTTCTTATTAATTGTTACTCTATAACTCATTGATAGACACCGATTTGGGAATGTACTAAATCAATCAAATAATTAAACTGAAAAAAATATTTAAACTATTAATTCTAGTCCATTTTGAACTTTCAACTAGTTCATTATTTCATAGCAAGTAGGGAATTATTGTCACTACATATCCACCAAGTTGCTTCATATGATATATGTATCTATATCCCTATTCTCTTTTCACTATTTTTTATTATGGATAGTACATTGTTATATGAAATACCTACATGATATTACTATTTTTCTCTTTATTTTGTATTCTTTTAAGATGAATAACTTATCTAAGAAGAATGGGTATTACTTGCCAAAATATTTATTGATATTAATATTTTTTATGTGTCTTTAAATCTACTATTGAGAATCTATGTTATAAGTTACAATAAAAAAATTATTTTAGTGATCAAATCTATATTAATATGTTGTAGTAAATTAGTAATCAACAATATAAGAGTAGGTCAACAATGAATTAGATAAAAATAAGATCATACACAAAAATGCATGATGGTATATGTAAAAAAACTCTTTTAGGTTATAACCCGCCATCATTGAGACCACTTTTATGTTGATGTCAAATACTAGAATACATAATACACTTAGCTTATTCTTGAATCTTTATTTCCTTACAACTATTTGATAGCTTTCCTTCAAAATGTATTATACATTATGATGCTCATATCCATCCATGCATATTTATTTATAGGAAAATCACTATAGAAAATTATTAAGTGGTTTAACAAAATAATAGGCATAAAACAATAGGAAATGTAGCATGTACATAAAATTTTATCAATGAATATACAATCCATTAGTGGCACTGTAAAAGATGAGAAATACATAATTACACATACCAACTCTATAACCTCCTATTGAAAGCCCCCTACAATGGATATTGCAAAGTGAAATAGAGGAAGATTTCATTTCACATGTCTCTCCAACTCTTATCTATGTTCCATTTTTCCAATTACATGATTTTGTGAGATAAATACATAAAAAATTATTTAGAAACATTTGGTCATAGCTAGCATCTAAATTACAACAATGTTTATAAATTATTGCAATGTAAATGATACATGTAGTCCTCATATTTATTTTTCATATTAGCTATCTATATTTACTTACATATGCATTATCTTGATACTTTCCATAAAAGTAAAAGTGGGGGAAAATATAATGGTGAAAAATGCATACCTTGCACTTTTCTTAGTTGGGTTGAACTCACATTGGCTTGGTTAATATTTATGTAATTAGGAACATACAAATGGCATGTTTTAGCTTAGATTAGGGATGCAATCCAAACATTATCTCTTCCTAAGTCAAATTTACAATCATGAAATTGATCTATATAACTTCTATACTTGCAAACAAGATCCACTAACTTTTAAAGCTCATATTCAAATCTAGTGTTGATTTATGTTGCCATTGTGACTATTGTGTGTTGAATCAAGGTGCACAAGTGTTTCATTTGACCCTTGGTGTTGTATTTAAAGGGCCAACCATTTTTCATTTTAGGCATTAGCCATACTTTGATCAATACATTCTAGACCTCACTCTTAGAATTATAACTTCAACACATTATCAAGAATATTTATTATATAATATTTTCCTTACACACACGCATAAGGAATCTTGCATGTGTAAGAATAAGATTCACTCAATCTTGTAAATACCTATTAAATTAACATCTTTACATGGTTTAACACAGGAGAAGTGATTATCCCTAGCATGTCCAAACTAATAAACCACATAATAAATTTATTTATAGAGACCAAAGCAAACTAAAAAAAATATTATACAAGTTTATAGAGATTAGATTCACAAACCTAATTAAAATTTGAATCAAAGATCAAATTTATAGCCACATGATTCATTTTATAATCATAAACATATCCTAGTAACAAACAAAATATATACTGATATTTTTACACTATTAACAAAACACATCTTGATAAGTAGGAGGTATTTTCAACAGCATGCCAAATTATGATATTGTTATCAAGATCATTCATTATCATGAGAGATGGGTTCTTGTGAACCACTACTCATGAAAATGGGTCAATGAGTTTGACTCGTGAAACTACATGGTTGAATCCTGATAGCAATATCATAAAGCACATCTTATCATTTATCATAATTTTACAACTAAATATGTGTGCTTCCTTAGATTATGTTACTTTATATCATATTCCGCATGAATGGAATGGGGTTGCGGATTGTTTGGCTAAATGGGCTTCTGATCATTCGCATGATTGGAATATTGTGGCAGGGGTCAATTACCCCCAGATTTGTCACATAAGTTGGACCAATTAGTGGAGATTGATAGGGATGTGTAATTCCTTGACTTTGTACTGCTCTTTTTGTTTAAATTTTTACCCCTCTTTTAATTAAAATTTTACACCTAAAAAAATTAACTATTTTATTCTTTTTCAAAACATGTAATTTTTTAAAAAGAATATTAAAATATTACAACATATTTAACAATCTCTTTAATCAACATAAATTATATGTATCAGTATATAAGCCCACAAAAAAGACATGACTATAGAACAACCTTATTTTCTCCTTTATATTTATAACATATTCTTAACCTTCCAAATCATTTAAATATTTTCAGTAAAATCTCTAACTCACACACACACCATGTCCAATAAGTTATTTTAATTCAATATTGTGGCTTCACATAAAAAGACGGTGCCCAACCAGAAAATATATTAAATATCTTAAGGAAAAAGAGAAAACCCACATGCAAAGCCTACTAGATATTCTCAACAGAAGACCCAATTTCCTGTACTGGTTCAAGCTCAGGAGACCAACCCTGAGACCTTGCTGCAAATGTTCTTCTCTGAATGGGCATAATAACAGCTCTTTGCAAATTGTGCTTTCCATTCTCTATCTCTACATACTTCAAACTGTGGGCTGCTTTGTCAAACTCTCCATCTTTTCATTTTTATTTGACAATTTGTTGAAATATTTCATACCATCATCTTCATTTTTAATGTGACATTCCAAAGCGATGAATTGTTGACGATAAAGTTTACTTGACAGTAAATTTTCCGTTGATGAATTTTCCATGACGTGAATTTGCTGATGATGAATTTTCCTAAAATCATCTGAAAAGATGACACAATAATTAAGATATTGTTTCAACAATTCTGAAGCAGTTTTGGACCGAATAAAAGTTTCTTCTTTCCCACCCACATTGCTTATTGTTGATCCTTTGGAAGTGGGGCAAGACGATTCATTGTCATAAAATCTTGGATGTGGACTACAGATATCATCTGTATATTTTGATGAGATACATCTAAAGCATTTGTCAGCCATTGCTGCAGATATTCAATAAACTAATAAGTTAAGCCACAAATATTTCCTTCTATTCCTAGGATTCATATTAGCAATTGGTGTAGAGCAGAGAAACAAAGCTGAAAACAGAATAGACAATAAGGACGGCGTCCTCCATTGAAAGAAAATTAAATATTATTGTATGCCAATAACATTGGTTATAGTTTTAATATTGAGGTTCGTAAGGCTGTATACTAGATTTGTCGTGTCAGTTATTAACACAATATTGTTGGATTGGGCTGCTGTTTTAGGCTAAATCCAATTGGAGCATTTGTTTGTTTACTTTGTTAGCTATGTTCTTGGCGATCTGTTCTTAGTTTTTGTTTTAAGTAGCTTTATAATTATGCAACTAAGTATTTAGGATATTTTATACTCTAAATGCTTTAGGTTATGAAGGGGTTTAGAAACAAAAGGGTAATACATAGTAGAGGCATGGTCTTTACCACTAAAATGGCAACAAGAACCATTACATTATAGACTTCTTAAAGGTACAAATTAGAAAGTTAGAAATGCACATCATTATGATGAAATTATATTTACTGATAAAGTTTTTAAAAATTGTCACTTTCTCATATTTGATCTTGATTAGAATGAGGATTTGATCAAATTAACATGTGATTGGTTGAATTATCCCATCATCTAGTACTTAATCTTGAATAAAATTAGATTAAATGAAGATCCGATTACTGGTTGGTTGAATTATTAAAAAATGTAATTAAATGATTAAAAATAAAAACTTTTTGTCTGAAAATTAGAATTAGTAATCTTTTTTAAATAAAGATTTCTAGAAGTAATAAATACTAGTATAAATATCTTAAATACATCTATCTCAAAGATGTTGAGAGATATTTTTTTGTGTTTGGGATTTGATATTTCTTAGATAGATATATTTAAGCTATCTTTTCTTTACAATTTTAATAAATTATTTATCACAAATCTTAATATCCAAAGTTTTATGAAAACAAAATATTTTTTACTTCATATATTTAACTATTTTTTAAATAACAAGTTTATTAATTTAAATTTCTAAGTTTACGAAAAAAAAGGATACAAAGCTATTTTATTTTAGTTTAGAATTGATTTATTAATATATCAAATTTTTTAATTTAAACCTAAAATTGTAATCATAATTTTAAAATAAGAAAGTAAAACCTAATTTAACTCTATCATGATTTTACTCATGAAAACCATAATTCTTTTCCTACTTTATTCCACCTCACTCTAAATTATTTTTACTATTTTTTTCTTGGTACTCGTAGCAATATTTTTTTATGAATAAGTGTTTATATTACCAAGTTAAAATAGTGTTACACATATTTATAAAAAAATGTGGATGAAAATAGTCACTCCTCTAGAGTCTATATGGGGCAGTAGCCCAAAACATAAAACATAAACAAGGGGTTTCCCTCTTGCTCATCGTAAGAGTGTTGCTATTTGGTGGAAGGATACTCTCATAGACCATCTCACTATGGGTTCTCCCTCTTCGAATACTTCCTCTGAGGAGGGAGACCCTCCCAAGCGAACTTTATCGATTGACCTTGTTGTGGAACATCTGCCCCGTTCTATTGTCTATATTTCGTTAGAACCTTTTGTTGTCGCTGTTCTACCTGAACCTGCATGTCCTTCATTGAATGACTCTATTGGTCCTCTGTATTCTCTGATCTCTGTTGCCTCACTATCGGTTCCCCCACTGTGTGGTGGCTCCTCTCCTGAGGTGGTTGTTGGGGATCTGCTCCCCCACCTCTCTTGTTGGTTCTTGACTCCGAGCCTTCCTGGTTTGTTGTGTTGCGGAAGAAAGGACTCCCCAAATTTGTTGCCTCTTCACGGCCTCGGGTTCGTGGAGTAGGTTTTGATCCCCCTATTTTGGGGGTTGTTTAACTTTTTTGGTTGTTCTACAGCTGCCTATCAGCTATTTATGTTGGTTCTTCTAGTTCAAGTTATGTTTGAACTATGCTTTCTTTTGGCCCTTTGGGCTCTCTATTTAAAGGGTACAACACCCTGTAAATGTTGCTTATCTTATCAAAAACAAGAGTAGTAATTATGGGAACAATTACCTCATACATCAACATGGTCTAGAGTGTCCATGGGAAGATCCCACCTATCAACACTTTTCTTTTTATTATATTCTTCTTCAATTGAATGAGTTGTCAAAATATAAATAGTCAGCTAAGGGGTTTTTGGAGTCAAACCATCTAGTAACTCCTCCTATTGGCGATCGAAAACCAACCATTATAACCATGATCCCTTCCCACAACCAAGGGAGAGGCATGTGATTGGTTATATTGGTTACAATCAAAGAGGCTATGTCCATGGTGATTCCCATGAGAAGGAGAATGGACCTAGGAGGAAGAGGGAGTGAAGGAACCATAGCAATAGCACAAGGGAAATTACATTAGTGATCAAGAAGCAACTATAAGTCACCCATCTCAAGTGAAAATTTATTGGCTTGCACTTTAATCTACAATAAAACATTTGAAAAAAAGATAGCTTTAGCATAAAGAAAAATATGACAATCCATAAAATAATTTAAAAAATTAATAATTTTTCTATATTTGCATGTGTTGAACATAATCTCCACCTTGAAAGTACATCATATTTGAGTGCATTTGTGAGGGATGCAAGGTCAATTTCTTAAACAAACCATATGCCATGAAAATGGTTCTAGTTTGAATGGCTTAAAAAATTCATGTATTTAGGTGCAACATTTTGAGCTCTATGAAAAAAAAAGATATTTGAGATATTCATTTTGTCCAAAAAAAGACATATTGGGGCCTGAGATTCAGATACTACCAAATGAGATAATTTGCATCCAATGGGAAGGCCTTGAAAAAGAAGACACCAAGCAAAGTGAGTAAATTTTGGTTCCTAAATTATCAACTAGATGGTGTGAAATATGTGTTTTCAAACTAAAGCTAGTGATTACAAATTCCACCATTCATTCAAGGTGGTCACCATGCACAAATAAGGAGAAATATAATGATATCTTTTCCAAGTTTTATAACTCTATAAAATAATGTCTAGACACCACTTCCAATCTTTCCACCAAGGTTTGTAAGAATTGATACTAATTTTGTATGAATCATATCACTTGGGATAGCTTGTATACCAAGTATAAAACAATTCACAATCTTGGTTAGAAAGGTTAAACTTGGCCTTAGCTTCATTTCATGAAAGGAGACCCATGGAAGCTCTTAGGAAAATATCTTGAGTTTTTTTAATTATTTTTGAAAAAAGCAAGGAAGGAATCCAAGGAATCTTCATAAAAGGATTATCTTTACTTTGAAAAATAGGTGACCACCAAATACTCTATTAATTTATAGAAATACCATAATAAAATCCACAAAAATTCCAAATGATTCAATGTTTGTTGGCTTCCTGGGATCTCCAAATTATTTTTCTCATAAACCTCCCTTAGATTTCAACAAAAAATTTAGGATAAGAAAGGTATGAATGTTAGTGTAGATATTTTTTCACAGATAATTCCCAATGGAGTTAAGCCTACTTAAATCTCTAAGTTAGTGAGATATGACTTGCTATTTATCTAGAAAGTATCATGGAGTTAGCTCATCACCTCTTTCTAGTCTTGAGAAAGCTAGCTTGTCATTAGTCTTAGTTAGTGGGATTCAACTACTTATTATTTTCCACTATTCTAGGGGATGATTTATTCCCTCTCTTATATGTACACCTTCTTTCATGGGTTAATAAACAAATTTGGATCCATTTTTAATTAAATTACTTTCTTTTTCATTCATTATTTTTAATCCATCTCACAATAACAACTATGAATGTTCTTGACTCACTTTGCTTGAACTAGAATAAGCATTAGATCTAAAATATCTTAGAGCTATCTCGCATGGTATCTATAGTGTCATAAAATTGCACCCTGTGGAAATTTCACGCTTGTGCATTTAGCTCGCTACATTTATGGCACCTCGCCGCATTTATGATAAAATCTTTATTAGTCAAAATTTCACAATTTCAACTCCATAAGGGACAATGACAAATTGTTAGTAGTTTACCACCTCATTTCTTGTAAATTTTTGAATTGGAAACCTATGCAATGCATAGACATCTGCATGATGTGTAAGTGTCCTTGAACCTTTTGAGTTTAAATAAGGGAATCTCGCAAACTTTTCCCATGGCACATGCCATTGCAGAAAAATCATAGGTGTAATGGCTCTTCGCATCCATGCAACCTCATAAAACTCTTCCTTTCACTCTCATTCTCATTAATTCTTACTGTTTTACATTCCATCTTGCTCTCTTGCTCTATTCTCTTCTAAATCTCTTCTCTGCAGTGAAGCTTTATTGGATTCACATCTTGTCCATAGAAAAGGATCTCTTGTGATCATACAAGATCTCATCTATCAAGCCAAGATGGAGCCATGAACTTTTGGTAACAATCTCTTGTTGCTTTGTCTTGTATATTTATAAATATATACTCATCTTGTCTTATTTTATTTGTGATAGGGTTTCTCCTCCATAGATGGGTTTGTTTCTATCACATGTCTCATCTATTTCATTTTAATTCTCATCTATTTTCTATCTATCTACCTATTTGTAGAGGTGAAAACACCAAAATAGGGGTTTGCCTAAGGCAAGCCTTGAAAGTTCATCAACATTTTTTCTTGTCCTTTTTGTGTGCAGGTTTTTAGATTTGAAGAGTTGGGTACTTGTAGATCTCTAGTTTTTAGCTTTTGGTTTGACAGGGATGAAAACATGGTATGGAGATGTCTGCATGGTGTGCTGATGTTTGTTGGTTGTGACTCTGTCCTTCTTAGGGAAGAATATGTATGTTTTAATATTTCTATTTTTTATAATTTATATTTTGTGATCTTTTACCAAATTCTGTTAATTTACAATTTTTCATTCATAGCTTAGTATTTTATTTAATTACATTTTTGCAATCTCTTTCATCTTTCACTTTATCACTTGAGATTTTACTTTGAGTTAATCAAGGGATATTCGCTCCCTATAGACTCTTCCTTGTCCTAGAGACTTGGGAGTAGCGAATCCTCTCCATTATATTTTTGGTGAACCCAACGTGAATCAAATCATGTCAAATATTTTTCTTCAAATTTTTAATGCTTTCAATAATTCTTTCTTTAAAGAATATTTTGATATGTTGGATGATGACCTAGATGATTTCTTAGAGGCGTCTCCTTCTATCTATAGATTTGGTGAACAGACTTCTTCATCACAATCGTCTTCTTCTTCTTCACAAGTCAAAGAGTCTATGAATGTGGTTGTAGTCTCTACATCTCCTCAAAGGCATAAGAGACTCATCATTTATGTGACTCTAGCTAGATTGTCTCCTAAAATGATTCATTCTATTCATGGGGTTCCACTCACTATTGACTCATCAGACCTTCACACAAGATTCTTGCAATCTATGACTTCTTCCTATAAAGTTGTAGCTCATAATTACAACACTATAAGGAATCAAAAATAAATAAATTAACCAACTTCTTTACCACTTCTCAACCAATTCTTCCTCCAACACCTAAACCTGTAGCTAAAGCACCTAGTGATTATGATCTTGTCGAGCAACATTGTGTTACTCCAGCCAAAGTCTATATACGGGATTTTCTTCAGACTACTCTAGTTTATCAAAGTATGCTTCAGGATGCCTTGTAAAAGATTCTCTTGCCTTCTTCTGCTAGGTTGATGAATTTAAATGCATTTATGGATTATATTCGTGTAGATTCATCGAATATTTTGTTCTATCTCTAGGAAATCCCACCTTTAGAAGTAAAAAAGCAAGTAGATATTTTAATGATAATAATCAATATTAAAATAACATTGGTATTAGGTGTGCTCTCGCTCACATTGGTTCAGCCCTCAATGTATATAGCATTGAATTACTACCTAATATTAAGATTTATTCATCTTCTCTTATTGCTTCCTCTTTGTACATTCGTGGATTTGATAACATTGGTCAACAAGCAGTAGGCATAATAATTTTGTCTTTGAGGTTGGGACTCATTACCATACCCACCTTGGTTTATGTTATATTGGGTCATTTACCTTATAACATTCTCTTGGGAAGACCTTGGATTCACACTTTGGGGGTAGTAACTTCTACTTTGCATTGTTGTATAAAATTTATTACTAATAATAAAGTAGTTATAATCAAGTTTGACCCAATGCTATACACCTTTGTTATTTATGGCATCTACTAGTCAGAGCTCAATGGCTTACACTCTTAAAAATTATATTCCTTCATTATCTTCTAACACATTGACACCCTTTTCAGTAGTGTTTTCTTTGAAGGTTTCTCCTGAGATGGATTTCCCTAAAGAAGATCACCCCAAAGAAGATAATTTCCTAGGTCTACCATTTCTACTTCTTTTGAATCAAATGCATGTATTGGTGATGATTTTGGGTCCTTGGATTTTACTGAATCTTTCATCAAGGAAAAAGAATTGATCATATCTATCCTTACATTCCAGCGGTCTCATACACCTCTATCATGAAAGATAATTGTCCTCTCATTAAGGAAAATAATCATGTCCTTGCTAAGGAGGATGGCTATGCCCCTGCTAAGGAAGATAATCATGCATCTATTAAAGAGATTAAAGTTTGTATTCCCATTAAGAAGGATGATTTTGATCCTGTGAAAGAGTATGACACACATGGTTGGAATGATGCTCTTTATGTTGATCCTCCTCCTTCTTTGGAATTGCAAACATGTTATGGCCCCAATTTCAACCTTTTTGTCTAAGTATGGTTATGGATGTAAAGGTTGTGGGCATAATGAGTAAGTAATTCAAGTCCCAATATAGTTTGATCATCATGTGCATAATATGAGACTTCAATACTATAATTCTAAACCAAAATCTAGGAGGAAACCATGGTTGAATGTCAACATGATTTCTACTGAACCTTCTTCTCTTAAATTAGTTCATCCTAAATTGATTGAAAAAATGGTATATTCTAATAAATTTCCTCTAGATGTGTTATCGTTGGAGGAATCATTGGAAGAATTCTTAGGTGTCTACTCTCATTTAAATCTTCTTATCACCATAAATAGTGATTCACATGTATCACTTGAATAAGCAGGTGTACTTTCGAGAATCTAATATGAGCATTGATGAGAAGGATCCTTTGTCTAATGTGGATAATGACATTCATATTTCCCATTTTGAAGACTATGGTAATCTTCTTAAATTGGGGACTTCTAATGTTTTTATGGATCCTAAGTCTTTTGAAAAAGTGATCAAGATCAAGAAGTGGCTTTCTTTAGAAGAATCTATAAATTTTTTTGATTTGTTACATTCTTATCTTGGTATCTTCGCTTGGTCATATGAGGACATGCCTAGTATTGATGAGTTTGTAGCAGTTGAAAATATCATCCCATGTCCCACTACTAAGCTTGTTAAACAAAAGATTTGAAAGATGAATCTCAAGGTTGCCTTATTAGTCAAGAATGGGATAGATAAGCTTTTAAAAGTTGGTTTTATTTTCCCTATTGACTATTCACCTTTGATATCAGATTTCGTTGTTGTTAGCAAGCTTGATGGTTGTATTGGTATTTTCATTGATTTTTGTGATCTCAATAAGACTTCTCTTAAGGATTATTTTTTGCTACCTAATATTGAAATGATTATAGACTCGACCACAGGTTGTTCCTTATTGTCTTTCATGGATGGCTTCTTGAGCTATGATTAGATTTGAATATTAACCCAAAATATTAGTACAAGACAACCTTCATTACCCCTTTGGGTACCATCTATTATTTAGTCTTGTCATCTAGGTTAAAAATATGTTGGAGCAACCTACCAATGGGGATTTCATTCAAAAAATTCTAGAATATTATGTCGATGATATATTGGCCATGTCCACAACTTGTTAAGATCACACTGAAAATATTCAACTTATCTTTGAAAGGATTTGACTCTATAAAATTAGACTAAATCATCTTAAGTGCATATTTGGCATGGGTGACAACAATATTTTAAGATTTATCATCTCTCACCATGGAATCAAAGTTGAAAAAAATAAGATTGATGCAATTGTTAACATGAATCCTCCTAAAAATATCTCTCAACTATGTAATTTGCAAGGGAATATTTAGGAAATTCATATATTTGTGTCTCATTTGGCTGATCACACTCTTCCCTTCACGTGTTTGTTGAAGAAAGATGTCCACTTGTGATGGGATGATGAGTTCTTAAAATATTTTGAATCCATCAAGAGTTATTTAACCAATCCTTTTATCTTAATGCATGTAGGATATAACCTTTTTTATATATATCTTCGCATCACTTCATGCCTTAGTAACTTTATTAGCTCAACATGATGATGATGGTAAAGAAAGAGCAGTCTATTACGTTAGTCATATTCTAGTTGATTATGAAACTCATTATTCCATCATGGAGAATCAATGTCTTGCTCTCATTTTTGCAACACAAAATTTGTGGCATTACCTTCTTCATGTTGAAACCCATGTAATTATAGAAATGGTCTCCTTAAACATCTATATACTAGAATCGATCTTTTGGGAAGGTTGGCAAAATGGGTAATGTTGATCTCTGATTTCAATATCAAGTTTGTAACTCTCAAATTCGTCAAAGGTTAATTTGTCACCGATAAATTGGTGGAAGCTCCCTCATCTCACTCCTTCCCTAATCTATATTTATTTATAGAAGAAAATATCTTTACAACAAACCATGAACCTATATGGGAGATGTACTTTGATGGATTGTGTAAAACTAGCTTCGAGAAAGGTGTAATTTTAGTCTCACCCAAAGTAAAGCCAGTTATTCTATCCTTTAGATTGGAATTTCACTGCACTAACAACATCACTAAGTACAAAGACCTTATTACTGGTTTGTGTGTCATGATGGCTTTAAACATTAAACATCTTCTCATTCATGGCGATTCTAAGTTTATTGTAAATCAAATAATAAGAATATATCAGGCTAAGTAGAATAAGCTATCTTAGTATTGAGATTTGGCCTTGTCCTTGCTTCATTGTTTATGTTCCTTCAAAATAGACAATATCCCTAGGAGAGAAAATCAACACGTAGATGCAATGGTGAGTGTCGCCTCCTTTTTGTATTTGGACAATGGTATAGAAGAATACCACTTTTTGGTTTACATTCTCTACTCTCCTATTGTATTAGATCAACTTGAACCTAATGTTCTTGTGTGTGCTTACATAGACTCAAGGGAATGGTATTCTCACATTTATATTTATTTGAATACTAGAGATTTTCTTGACAATGTGACTAAAAATCCTTACACTCAAATATGAAAAAATTTAGTATGATATATTATATTGTATGATGTCCTTTATCAAAAATATTATAATGGTCTTTTTCTGTGGTGTCTCACTAAGGCTGAAATACCTCTTTCCCTTCAAGAAGCTCATTCAAGCTCTAGGGGTGGATATTTTGGTGGTAAATCCCTGGTGCGTAAACTGCTTCACATGCGATACTTTTGGTAAAAAATGGAGCAAGACTCCTTTTCCTTTGTCAAGAAGTGTCCTCAAGTCAACAACATAGTAATCTAATTCAGGATCATGCTCAAGAGCTTCAAAATCATACCTCTCCTTGTCCATTTCCAAAATGGAGGTTGGATATCATTGGAAAAATATATCACCTCCTTCTTCTAAAGGACATACTTTCATCATTATTGCAACCAATTACTTTATGAAATGGGTCAATGTTATTTCTCTTCAATCCATGAATTTTGAAGCAATCTATAGTTTTTTTTGAAATAATATCATTGCTTATTTCAGATTACTTTCCACCCTTGTTTTTGACAATGGTACTTCATTTACGAACAAAGAGGTGAAGCAATTCCTAGAAAAATTTCATATTCATCATCGCTTTTCTACACTACACTATCCTCAATCTAATGGCCAAGTTGAAGTGTCTGATAAAACTCTTGAGCTAATCTTCCAAACAATAGTGAATAAACACGATAAAGATAGGAATACTCAATTAACATACGCCTTGTGGGCCTATTGCATGAGTGTTCATATGGCTATTGGTACAACGTTGCATAACCTCATGTATGGTGTTGAGGCTATCATACCTTTAGAATTAGAAATTCCATCTTTATGAGTTTCCCTAAAAGGGTTGATTGATGATGACACTTAGTGTACTGATTGTTTTTATTAGCTTGAGTTGATTAATGAGTGTTGATTGCAGGCCCTCGAGCATCTCTATGCTTATCAATAGTTTATTTCTAAACATCACAATCAAGGTGTTCTTTCTCAAACCTTCAAGGTAGGTGATCTCATTCTCTATGAGAATCGAAGAAATGTAAATGCACCACCTAATCAAAAGGGGAAATTCAGCCCTAATTGGTCAGGTTCTTACATAATCATCTTTCTATATGATTTTGGTGCCTATGGACTATCATCTATGGATGGAATGCCTCTAAAAGAACTAGTCGATGCAATGCATCTTTATCAATACTATACATAGTGTCTACATGGAATACACATGATGCTCATCCCTCAGGGATTGTAATTCATTATTCTATAAGATTCCTTCATTAATGCAATATCTAAATTTTGTGTTATGGCATGATCATGTATATGTAATTAATTTATTTAATTAGGAATTATATATATACATGTATTTTATTATTCTATGTATTTGTGAATTATATTTTATTAAGTCTTTTTGGTTAGGCAATTAGATAATCATTATATTTAATTATTTAAGGGTGAGTGCAAGATCATGGGGGTCCAAAAAGTGGCGATATGACAAAAAGTTGCTAACATTTTTTTATCCAAATTTGATGAAACAAAAGGGTTTATTGAGAAAATTGTCAGCTTTCCACCAATATAAGATATGCCTTATTTTGAATTTAATAGATAATTATTATTGATTTTCTACATGTATTGTGACTAAAGTCCTGATTAATAGGCTAATTAAAAAATATTTATAATTCTCAAATGATTTAAATACATTTTTTGAATCTGAAAGATACAACACATTCTATACTTCCCATACTATAGGATAAAAAGGAAAAAAATGAATTTCATAAAGTTTTGACCAAGTTATGGTGGTCAGACAAACAAGTTTTAATATTTTTAAAATTCTCTTATAAAAAAGTCATAAGTAAGAGTGATCCCACAAAGCTGGTATACAATTTTTGGGAGATTCTGATTTTTGCTGAAATCACATCTTTTTAGAAAATATAATGATTTAAGCCTTAAAAAGTTCCATTTTAAGGATTCCAATTGAAGAGGATTTGATCAAACCACCTTAGATCAAACCTCCTTGAATAGAACCCCACTAGTTTTAAACCATACCTACAATGAAGTCTCATTTACACCTATCAAAATGCTGATAAAAAATCAGTTTTTATTTACCTTTTAGGGGATCAAATGAATTCATTTAAAATTTATTTGAAATGATCATGGTAGTCCTTAGAATGAGCTATCCAACGAATATAATTTTAATATGTTTTTGTTTTATTATGTATTTTTTTTTTTAGTTTTATTAAACATAGGTTTTTCACCGAAAATCAAGCTCTTTGTTATGCACATGTGGAAAAATAAACAATTATCAAAATAAATTTTGAAAAATATGTTTAGGCCGGGTATTGATTTCCTTGATCCATTAAAAAAAAATGAATTTAGATACATACAGAAAACGTTATGTTGTATACAGTCTGCCTATGTTTGAATTGTAATTGGTTTTTCTTTGAAACGTGATTAAGTAAAAAATATTTAATAAAAAAATATGAAACTAAATGAAAGTGCTAGATATCTTAGTTACAAATATAAACTCAAAAAAATTATAATTGTATTCTTCATACAAAAAAATTTATGTTGTATACGGTGAGCGTCACTCCATAAAAAATGTTGTTTTTTTAAAAAGCTAGTTTTTGAAGGAGATGGAAAAAGAAGTGCAATCTGATTCCAAAAATTTTGAAAAAAATATATTTAGAATCTATATACAAAACGTCACAAATCTCTAGTTTGCATGATCTTTAAATTCCTCACTATTTAGCCACTATAGGAGCCCGAAAGTTAATATTTAGTTAAAAAAAATCAGTTCAGTGTCCAGTTTGCTCAAAAATTGTAAATCAGTATTGTGGGATCACCCCTAATTATTTACTTGCAAAAAAATTACAAAAAAATGTGGCACATCCGAGCATATTTCCTTGACTTATATTTAAAGTTTCAAATTTTTTTTTTTTTTTTCTTGTACTTAGGTTGGTTAGACATACACCTTCTTTTTATTTTTTTCCTAAAAAATTTAGTACTACTACATTGAAATTTCAAATTTTTACCAAATACATTTTAATTTTTCCAAAAATGGGCTATTATCTTAGAAACTACATTTAATTTTCTACAAATTTTATTCTTACATATTTTCCAAATTATGTTAATAACCCATTCAAATTTTTAATATAAAGTTGCTTAACTCTATTTTTTTTAACTTTCATTTCCACTTAAGGGCCTAGTTTGGACCCTCATGATCCTGCACTGACCTTAAACATACATCCTATTTATTTTTATTAGATTATGATAGCATCTAATCGAAACATACATCCATAAACATAAATCTATCACATAGCCATACATGAAAGTAAAGTACACATGAGAACACCATGATGCCATATATATATATATATATATATATATGTATCAAAATGTCATGTACATGTATCACACCAGTGTATAAAAATGTGGTGACTATATATCTATATATTTTTGTACATCAAAATAATGCTATTCATCTAAAGAATATGATCTGGTATACAAAAATTATCATGTAAAATTGGCCTCTAGCCCTTGGGTGCATGGCTCCTTGAGCCCTCTAGTCTTGGCAATGGTGGCGTAGGTGGATGTTTGATAGATGTGAGTGAATACAACTAATAATACCATGACATGGACATCCACCATGCTTTCAGCCCTTAGATATTTCCTCTTAGCTTGAGCACCTCCTCCTATAGCTTGGCCTTCCGCTTAGGGCCTGTCATAGCTCCTCCTGGAGTTGTTGCACCTAGGATCAATAGTTGACCTCATTACCTATGATTGCATATCGAGATCATTAAGTTAGCTCTACAGGGCATGATATTCTACTATGGCACTCTCAAATTGTGTGACTACCTAATCTTGCTTGGCTAGCACAACATGGAGCTTCGCTGAGTGTTGATCCCACTACTGGATCATGGTGGTGATGTCAGTGGTCCTCTAGATGGCATCCATGTGTTCCTCCTTGTAAGTTGTCCTTAGCCATGCTATAGGATAAAAAATGTAGGCATGTCACTACACTGAAGTTGGATTATACATGTGTAGGATGCTCCCCTAGATTGTGATGACTACGACCACCTCTTCAACGCATCACCCAATGAAGGAAATCTACTCTTATGTGTCCACTACAACCACAAATAAAGTGGATTCTATAAGTACCAAATCATATCAAAACACGTGTATATATATGACAGAAACTGAAGTAAAAAGAAATAAAAGGAAATAACATGTATCACATTCATACCTAGGTCCCCAACCTACTAGTGTGGACCAAGGGGGTGCTACACTCCTCCTGGTTGTTGCTACTGTTGCAAGGGGAATGACTGACTAGCCTGATGGTGGTGCCAATGAGACTAGGACTACTAGTGGAAGAGATGACACCCTTCTTCATCATCTCAGCCTCTCTCCCACTCTACCCACTGCTTCCTCACCCTCCTCGCCACTAACATCCTCTCCTACCAGACCTTGTGCACTAGCATCGCCCATGGGGGCATCCGCCAAGAAAAACATATTTAGGCCAACTATCGCCCACCATGCCACATAACCATGAGTGATGTCGACATCATCAAATGCAAGAACATGAGGCCGATTGCCATTTTTTGACCCATCATCACTAATAATGATTTCTATGATAGTTGAACAAGGATTATCACCCACTCAAACTGTACTCCTCCCCGATCAGACATACATGGGAGGCACCAAAGGGATGATATATACCTACTCAAACTGTCAAGCAACTCGATATGAATAATAAGCGATGATGATATAGTCTAATCACCCTATGAGGAGATGATCATGTTCCATCCTCCATAGATGCCACCTATTGATGGGCCAGACACCCATCCTCTTATAAGGATGCCACCTAATGTCCCATTGTCATAAAGAATTAAATTGCAACCACCAAAAAATAATGTCTACATAGCATCAGTAGCATATTAGAGGTTATGTGTGGGCTATGGGTGTACCAAGGGCTATTTCATGGGGAAACTTAATGGCCTCATGCAGCTAATGTGCTTGAAGGCCCACACCTATAATAGTGTGTATATACTATTAGGCTATGGTACTCATAATGAATATATCACCTAAGGTCATGATAAAGATGAGCCAACATGCTCTAACCCTAGGTGAAGATATTCTATTGCTACTGTATCACCCAAATGCAATGGAAAAGGTCCCTATTTTGGTGTGAGCCTCGCCCATCCATCATGATTGAAAGGGTGACTATGAAAATCATCACTCGTTGGATGAGTCATAACACCACCTACCCCTACTTGAGCCACTTGATGTAGATATGGCCCATGGTGTCTCCTGGGACTGACCACTCAACAGAGTATCGTTTCCCCTCATAGGCATTCTCAGATGTCTTTCCCTCATTGTTTCCCACCCACCATTCACAAATGGGTATCCCCATGATGTAGTATAAATCCTACAAGGTGGCAGTCATCTCGCCAATAGATAGGTGGAAGGTGAAGGTATCTACATCCTAGCGCTCCATGAGTTCCATCAACGTGTGAAAATAGATCTCTAACATGGTGTAGACCCACTAAAAGCTGACCCATTACAATAAGTCTTGATCATCCAGATGTAGCTCATTGTTATGGTCTCGCAACAATGTCAATAGTTCTCCACCCATGTTCTCTTGGATCTTAGAACAAGAATGAAAATACATAAAGCTTCACATTAGCCTCTTGTATATCATTAATCAAAATTTTATCTCTACATCAAATTCTAGACCTAAGTTCACCTCTGGGATTGAGGTGCACTGCATAGACATCTACATGACATGCTAGTGTCTGAGGCTAAACACCTTACGATGATAGTGCATGGGAGGGACACCGATGCAGACGAAGGTCATTGACATGCTTTTTGTATGATAATGTGTCAATTAGATGCCTCTAAACTAGTTGGATTCCTATGCTACTAGTGAAAATGACCCTTCTATGGGCCGACTTGGGCATATATAGGTCATTTTTGCTCATTTTTCATGGTGAAAATGTTCCTTCCATCCTTCCTATTTTCACCCCACCTAGCTGGGGGTAAAAATAAGAGGGAACATATATTTACCTCTTCATCATATTTTCCTTCTGAACCACCAAATTTTCTTAAACATTCTTCTCAATGAGGTAGCTTCTTTCAATTTTTGAAAATGACTTAAATTTGAGTTTTGAAAAATGAAACTTCATGTTTGGCATTTTAGTTTCTCGTTGAGCTTCAAAATTGGGGGCATCATCAATATCTTCCTGCTCAACCTATGTGGCCTCTACAATATCCTTTGTTGTACATGAAACAGTTTCACCTTTGGTGATTAATTTTCAGCATCACATACCACAAGCTATGGGTCAACCAATGCCATGGAAAGTGGCAATTGCTCTCTTATACTTAGGGAACCAATTGCGTGATTTTCCTTTAGGGTATAGAAAAATCTTTCCTAAGTTCATTTGTGATTGCAAGGTTACAACAAACAAGCATATCAATGCCTTCTTTGCCACATGTGGCATTCTTGGCATCATTCATGAAGATGTCTCTATTTATAGAATCTCTAAGTGATGTAGCGATCATTTGGTTTTATCACTTACCGAATGGGTCTATTACCACATGGGTGGTTATGCAACAAAATTTTGAATAGAGGTTCAAAACTGTCAAAGATGAACACTTGTTATTATCTCAACTAACTCAAATGACAAATGAGATACATGAATTTATGAGAGAATTTATTGCTCATTTCAACATTGTTAATAAAATTTATTATAATAAAAGGCCTACTAAATAAAATAAAAATTGCTTCTTCATTAATGTGTAGCCTCCAAATGTAAGCTTCCATTTGAGGAGAGCTTGTGTATCTACTTTGTAAGAACCCCAATAACTGGCCATAGAGGTTGAACATGACCTACTTAGTGTAGGAAAATGAAACAAAGACTTGTAGAAAGGAAAAGAACAATAGATAAATCCTACGAGTATAGATGCTATGGCATAGAAGTTGGCCAATGATTTTCTCTTGTTGAAATTTTTTTTTCCACAAAATCCTTCACCTTTGTGTCAAGATATCCAAAGGAGGAATTATATTCCATTCTAGCCAAAAAGATAGTTGAAACTTCCTCCTCCTCAACAAAGATTAGCTATTGAACATCAATGTTCAAGTAATTGCAATACAATTGCCATGTGGGATTTTAATTTGACAATAGACCATGATGGATCTTCATATCCAGAGATGGAAATATTCATGCAAATGAATCAAACCAATGAGAATATTGAAGAATATGTTGCTCCTAAAGAAGGTTCACCAATCAACAGTTTGGTCAACCATCAATAAGTTTCCTTGAATATGAATATATTAATGAAGAAGAAGTATTACATGATATAAATAATTACTCTTGTAATATTTTCACAAGAAATTAATTCTAAAGACAAGAAGATAAAACCAATGTGAATATTGATGTGTCTTCTAATATTTTTGATGTAATTTCTAAATGTATTATTGGTAGAA
This sequence comes from Sequoiadendron giganteum, assembly GCA_007115665.2. NCBI lineage: Eukaryota > Viridiplantae > Streptophyta > Pinopsida > Cupressales > Cupressaceae > Sequoiadendron > Sequoiadendron giganteum. The sequence continues at coordinate 102,562,916 of CM021106.1, forward strand.
AATATAACCAAGAAGATCACACATCATCTTATGAGGTGAATAAGTGCAAAAATCACTTAATCTATTTTGGTTCCTTTAGATGACTCCTTTGATTTTATTGAACATTACAAAAAGACTAAGGTCCAAATTTGTCAAATGGAGTATCTAAAAATAAACCCTCACCAACTAGAGAAGTTTAGTCTATTAAAGGAGATTCTAAATATTCCCAGTCTATGGTTCATCAAGAATCAAATGAACTAGAGAGAAATGATATTCTAATAGAATTATTCTCTAATGGTATTCCTCTCATAGTTGCAGCCAATTATGATAAACCTAATCCATTTTACATATATGTATATTTTCAGTTGTAATCTTATCATTTATATAATTGATTTTGAAGATTTGGATAATGTTATTCCATCAATGGTAGCTCATGCCTTAAGACTCTCATTAAATAAGCCTTCAAAAAAAATCTATTCTATGGAGTCAAAGAAAGTACCGCTTGTAGGTGAGATAGAAGATGCACAAGTTTCCTTAGCAATGTATCCACAAAAGAAGTTGAATCTCAAAATTTTGGTGGTTGATATTCCAACAAGCTATGGTATGTTGTTAAGAATATATATTTTTTAAATATCTAGGTGGTGCAATCCAATTGGAGTGATATTATGCCTTAATACCTCTTGGTGATAAGAAGGTTCAACTTAATCTTGAGCCCCGGGTGAAATACACTATTTTGAAATTAGATGGTTCAGTTTAATATGTTGAAACTAGTCCTAGTACCTATATGATCACTTCAAAAGAATAATAAATTCCCGAGCTTCTCACCCTTGATATTTCTTTTGAAATATAGATCATGCAGTTTGATGGAAGCTCATCTTCGGCTAGTTCTAGTGCAGAGATAGTTCTCATTTATCCTATAGGAGAAAAATTTCCTAAGGCCTATAAGTTATCCTTTGAAACAACTAACAATATAGTAGAATATGAAGCCTTAGATTTGGGTAAGAATTTTACTAAGGAGAAGGGAATTAAAAAGCTTAGAGTTACTAGTGATGTAGAGCTAGTAGTTAACCAAGTCAGGAATTGGTTCCAAACCAAGAAAAAAAGGCTTGGGAATTATAGAAATAAAGTATGGGATGGAATTGAAGGTTTTGATGCCTTCTCAATACATGTTGTTCCAAGGGAGGAAAACTCTAAAGAAGATTATTTAGTTGTATCTACTTCTCCTTTAATTATAAATCCCACATTTGGAAAGGATGTATATTTTATTGATTTGGTTTATAGACCTAGTGTACCAGATAACAATCAAAATTGGCAGGTCTTTGATGATGACAAACATATCATTTCCTTTCTTGAAGGAAGTAGTACTTTTTCAAAAAAAAAATTGAAGGTTCTCAAGCTTTGGAGAAAAGTAATACAATGGAAAATATAGAGGCAAGCCTTGAAGTGTTGCAATTGGAAGGAAACACCATTCCCAAAGGTTTGGTTTCACTAGAGGAGTTTTTTGACAAAAAAGATGTGGTGTGAAAAGTAAATTCAGTGAGCACACAGATGCTTCTGCTCAATATGTAAAGTCATTATTGGTTCTATGAGTGATCCTAAATTCATTCTCAATGGAAAAATTTGTTCTAAAGAGGAGATATTAGAGCTAATTTCTTTACTCAATGAATATAAAGATGTGTTCACATGGTGTTACGATGGTCTCAAGTATTTCATGGAGGGAGAATTCAAACACCATATTTCACTAAAACCTAGAGTTACTCCATTCAGGAAAAAACAAAGACAATTCAATCCAAAGGTAGAAAATACCATATTTACAAAAGTGGATAAAATGTTGAAAGCCAAAATCGTTTACCTTATCCATCATTCCACATGGTTTTCTAATATTGTACCTATAAGAAAAAAAGAATGATGAGATTAGGATTTTTGTTGACTTTCACGATTTAAAATAGGATTCTTTAAAAGATAATTATCCACTCCCTAATATGGATCACATTTTGCAGATGGTCTTGGGCTCTAAGACGATGTTAATGTTAGATGAATTATCATGTTATATTCAATTCAATGTAGCTCCTAAGGAGTATCACAAAATTACATTCACCACATTGTGGGGTACTTTTTCTTACAACATAATTCCTTTTGGACTAATGAATGCAAGTGTGGCTTTTCAAAGGGCGGTGGATCTTTCTTTTGGAAATTTTATAAATAAGATCATTGTCATCTATTTAGATGAATTGACACTTTTATCAAAGAAACACGAAGATCATGTTTATCATTTGGAATGTGTGTTTCAAAGGTGTAAGCGATAAGGTATTTCTCTAAATCTAAAGAAGTGAATTTTTGGTGTCACAAAAGGTAAGTTAGTTGGAAAAATCATGTCTAAAGAAGGTATTTGCATTGATTCTGAATTCGTTAAGGTGATTTAGTAGTTGTCAGTAGCTTTTAGCAAGCCAAGTGTAAGGTCATTCTCTGGCCAAATAAATTGTTTAAGAAAATTTGTGGGTATGTGCAGGATCATGATGGGCCAAAAAGTGGAAATATGGTGGGTATGTGTAGGGTATGTGGCTAACGACTTTTTTTTTACACAAAATTGATGAAATGAAAAGGGTTTTTAAAGGAGATTTTCAGCTTTCCACCAATATAAATTATGCTTTACTTTGAATTTAATAATTAATTATTATTCATTTTCTATTTGAATTATGACTAAAGTCCTAATTGATTAAGGTGGTCAGACATATCAGTTTTTAGATTATCTTAAAGTTGTAATAAAAAATTCATAATTAATTATTTACTTGGAAAAAAATTACAAACAAAATATGCATCACATCGGGACATGAGTCCTCTACTTATATCTAAAATATTATCATTTTATTGTGGTTAGGGTGGTCAGACAGACACCTACTTCTTGATTAAAAAGCTGAAACACAATCGAATCCAGAAATAAATATTGATACACCTACTTCTTATTTTTTCCTTTAAATTTAAGTGCTACTGCATTGAAATTTCAAATTTTCACCAAATAGATTTTTTTGTCAAAATAAACGTAGTAGTTTAGAAACTACATTCAATTTTCTATAGATTTTTATTGTTACATATTTTTGAAATTATATAGATAACTTATTCATTTTTTTACATCAAGTTACCTAACTCTGATTTTTCTAAATTTTTTGCCACTTAAGGGCCTATTTGTTCCATGATGATCCTACACACACCCTTGTGCTTGATTTTTAGAGAAAACAAAGTCCATTTTTGACATGATGAAAGTCAATTCTATATTTAAATAGAAAAACAAAGGCAAGAAAACATTTAATGAGATAAAGTCCATGAAGAAGATGTTCCCATTCTCTCTTATCTTGATTTTGGTAAGGATTTTAGCATGTATTGTTATTATTCTAAAACCATCATGTCTTCTATCTTGATGCAACATAATGAAGAACAAGTGGAAGCACCTATCTCTTGAACATGAGCATTCATTTGAAGAAGCATGAGTTCTAATATTCTTCCATTAAAAAACATGCATAAACTATTGTTAGAGTAGTGAAATAGTTTAGATTTTATATCCTTAATGCTCATTCCACCATTTAGTAACTGATATAGCCATAAAAACTAAAACAACAAAAATAGGGTGCCCCACCTTTTAGGAGATGGGACACTAGGGTTAGGGCCTATTTCACTCAATTTTTACTCAAGGATACCTTAGAGATCTCAATCTAATGATGAAATGAGGGAAAGAGATCTACAATAGGGTGTCCTATCGTATGATTAATTACTAAAAGGGGGTTCACCACCAAGCTAGGGCCTGGAAAGACAAGTAACATGCAAAAAATAATGACGAAACTTATTGATGTGCAAAACCTATGTAAATGACCTAGAGACAAATGCAAATCAGAACAAAAAAATGAGAAAACATAGAGGTGCACATGGAAACCTACAACATCTTGGAACAAGGTATAAAATGTTGAAAATGATGAATTTAATTCACAGTGGGACTCAAACACCAGGCTGGGCGATTTAGTCCCAGATTAGGGTTTTTGGGAAGGAATAAAACTCTGGCAGTAATCAATCTGGAACTCTTGAAATCTAGAAAATTCATTGTATTAGTCCACTCATATGCCAAAAGTGGTGAATCACTCTTTTTTATCTTTTTTAGAGGGTCAAGATATGAATCTTCTCTCCTACCTCTACTCTTTCTTCCAATCTTGATTTCTTGATCTAAAATGCTAAATTTTGCTCTATAGGTGTCTTTTAGTGATCTTGTAAACAAGGTGACAACTTTGACAACTTTGAAAACTTCTTCTAATATTTCTCTTCAATGTATCTTCAACCTATATCTAAAAAGAACACACTACAGAGAGGGGGAAAAAAATTGTTAGTAGATAAGGCAAACCCCATTTTGGTAATCAAACCTTAAAATGAATAGAAATAAAATGGAGGAATGATGAATGAACAAAATGATATGTTGCAAGTCACCTAACCCTAGGAACAAAAGGATTAAATCTTGAATGTAATGGCTACAATGGATGTAGATCTTGAATCTTGCTTGAATGATATGGATCTTGAATTGAATGTTTGCTTGAATCATAAAACCCTACATCACAAATGTTAGCTCAAAAACAAACATGATGCATGATTACTTTTACATGATTATTGATACTTGAATAATATTCCAAAATGCTTGATAATCAACTCTTGAAGGCTCTTGAATGATCTTGTAAACACTTGTAATCACAATTTGCTAGAATGCATGAACACTTGAAAGCTTAGGAGAAAATATGTGAAATAACCTTGTATTTATACTTGTTTATGCCAAATTTCCCAAAATTACAACACTACAAGTCAACATCAGATCTAGGAGAATAAAATCCTACCAAGAATTTAAATTTAATTTAGGTCTAAGAAAAGTAGAACTCATACGCTAGTTGTGGCATATAAGTCCCATTAGGCTAAGCTTGGGACATAGTTTTCAAGAAATGCTTAATTGAATGTGAAATCCAAATTGGGGCCTCAAAACTTAGGTGGGACCCATACACCCAAGGTGGTGTATGAGTCCCAAGTCACTAAATCTAGGCCATACAATTAAAAAAACCTAGATTATATTGGATGTTGGTAAATGATGTCAGGATTAATCTCAGAAAGATGCATTAATTAAGGCTTGTGGATGCAAAATAAGGCCAAATAAAGCATAAAGAAGCCTAGAATTAATTAATGAAACCCTAGATTAGTGTGAAAGTTCAAAGGTACACTTTACAACACCCTAAATAAGAAATAACTAGGTCTATTTAGTTCACAAGAGCACAAGACCTAATATGAATGCATAAAACACATTACAACACTAAATCAAGGAAAAATTAAGCTCAATTTAATAGGGATGGCCCAAAAAAGTGAGAAAATGTAGAGGGGTACATTTTCGGTCACTACATTTAGCCCCCACTTTAGTAAGAGGAGGAACTTGCTTTAAACTCACACTAAAGTTAACAAACTCACATCAAGAGGCGTTAAAATGTACCCATGCAAATGAAATAGGACAACAACTATCAAGAGGAGTGATCAAGCCCCTAGGATAAAGATCCTATGGAAAACCAACATAAGCACAAAGGAAAACACATGAAAATAATGTAAGGAGAAAAAAAAAGGAACAAGGATACTGTTGACCGAGGATATTAGTATGGGCTGCTTGCACTTGATCCATGAAGAATCAAAGGATAAAGAAGTCACTAATACTCAATCTCAAAGAAGATCATTCAAATGAAAGTTAAAATAAACATTTATTGAAACAAAACATTCTAAAATAAGAAAGTGTTAATTTTTCTACTCTAATCCATCTAAAACTTATCTTGTTTTGGAATTGGTATCGTGTTGATGTGGAACAATGACCTTTTCCCAATCTTGTGATCAGTGAGCTTGTTTCAATCAACTCTATTGAAGAGAATTGGTGAAACCGTTGTGATATACAGATGAAAACATGATTTATGCTAAAATTAGTATCATGGAAGAGTTAATCTACCATGATTTTATGCTAAAAGATATAGATATGCAATTTCCAAGATAATCTAAATGAGATTTAAACTAAAAAGATTCAAACCCTAGTTCTCTAATTAGCTAAATGGATGCATTATGGAAGCCATTAATGGAAGCTAAGCTATTATGCAACTAATTTAAACTAAAATATACTAAATGTATGCAAAGTGTGAGTCTGAGTGTGAGTGATTTCAATAGCATAAGTTTGATGTTGAGAGATGGATCCATGTGTCTCCAAATAGTGACCTATTTAGAGGAAAGAAAATGAGAAATGGAGGGTTGAGATTGAAAAAGCTAATCAATGGTCAAGGATGGAGGAAATAGGAGGCATGGATCATGGATTCTCATCAATGGGTGAGAACACAAGATGAGATTTAATCAAGGGTTCACATTCCTTCCAAACAAGCACACTTTTGACTTGTAGAAGAAGTCAAAAGTTAACTTGCACAAGAAGTCACAGGAACTTGCATTTGAAGCTAAGTGAGAATATTTCCTTTCTTAAATGATTGGGGGAGAAAGAATATTCTTTGGAATATTCATGGGTGAGGAAAATGATATTTTGCTAATTAAAACAAAGTTTAATTGTGCAAAAGGGAAGGGAATATTCCCTTGCAAGTGGGAGGAATTGGATTAATTAGATAATTGCTAATTAAACAAGGTTTAATCATGCAATTAGAGGAATTAGAAGAATAAAGTGATATTCATTAAATTAAATGATTTAATGAATGGGAAAAAGGTGAAATGACATTTAATTTAATAACTTAGGGTTATTTAATTAAATAAGAAAACTTAAGCAATTAAATCAAATACTTTGATTTATTTAATTTAATGAGATGAAATGTTAGCGTGAAAGGGGATGAATTAAACCGATTTGATGGATGAGGTTAAGAGATACAAATGATGCAATTAATTAAATAGCTAGCCTAATTTAATTAATTATGCAAAAAGAGGATGGGTTTTGAGAGGAAATGATGGTAGTGTACCTAATTTGAGTGCACGATATCATTCGGGACATTTTCCAGTGTCTACATTTTTCCCCTTTGAAGCGAGCTACCTGCTACTTCGGTTCAAAGACTGATGCTCTTTGGATTAAAAACCGTTGCTTAAATAAAAAATAAAAATAAAAAATTATTTTTTGATGCCCTAGTGTTGAAGGAATAAGCTGGTTCCCTGCCCCCTCGAGAAATCAGGCAAAAATTTGGAATTTTGGGTTGATTTCTCAACAAAAGGGAAAAGATGCCCCAAGGGTCCAGAAAGGTTCCAGGATGCAAGAATCATGCCAAAAACATAAAAACATGATGCAAAATAAGCTTGAGATTGGAAAAATTGGTGAAAATGATGATAAAACCTAGCTTGAAGGTTAAATTAGGGCAAAAAACTCTAATTTTGATGTATAAATAAGCTAAGAAGGGTCACTTTCAATTCATTTGTGTATTCACACCTTGAGGATTCTTGTTATTTTGAGCTCTAACACTCTAAAGAAATGGCGCAATGAGAGCTTCCATGACACATTTTCGATTGATTTTGAGAGAAATAGAAGCTTCTAGGCTCAGGATCAACAGTATGTGATCTGAAACTTGATTTGAAATTTGACTTTTTGATGCATTTATTATTTTTTGAAATTTAAACTTAGGCGGTGTCGCTATATGGCGATGCCCATTTGAGAACCAACGATGCTAAATTGAATTTTAGCAATGCATATGTATATTGTGATGCAGTTCAAAATTTAGAATTAGGGTTTTTTTATTCTACATTGTGACACATATGTATATAGCGACACAGTTCTTGATTTGAAAGTTAGGGTTAGGGTTTCCAAATTTTAAATCATGATGCATATGTTTCTAGCGACATGATTTGTGATTTGGAATTTGAATTCCTTTAGGAATCACAATTTTGAATTTGAAATATAGTGACACTACTATAAATAGCGATGCTACTATCATTTTAGAGCTGAAAATTCTAAACTGAGTCAATTTTTTTAATTTTTGACACTGCGTGCTTCGTGGGTGCAAGAGGTCATTCCAGCCTTGATGTCTCGTGAGCACCAATCCATAGCTTTGGAGAGACTTGGTGATTTATCCAAGTTACATCAGGACCACCTGGGAGAGATTCACCTATGGTACATCGTGTATATGCCCATCATTCAAAGACATCTGGCTATGATGACTGCACTAAGTAAGCGATGGCATAGTGAGACTTCATCATTCCACATCCCGATAGGCAGGGCGATAGTGATATTAGAGGATGTATGGCAGATATTGTGTTTTTTGATACATGGCGAGTGTGTGATATATGATGTTGACACTAGTTATGATGCATTTCATAAGGTGATGGAGATTAAGGAAATCATTATATCCACTTCACAGATCGACCTTGAGATGTATAGAGGTTGAGTTCCCACTTTTAGATTGATAGTTTTAGCCATCATTTCAGGTTTGGTCACTCTAGACTGACGAAGTAGAGGATTCATCCCAGGATGGGGCTTGGCATGGCATTAGATGCTCTACAGTAGGACATAGTTTGCATGGGGGTTGGTGATGTTGGCCTCATTGTATCATGATATGCACAACTTTGTCTACTGCAACGGTAGAGCTAGTGGCATAGGGGTTATCTTGCTTCATATTCGAGCTTGGGAGAATATTGATGTGCTCTAATTGATCATTTAGATGGTCGATGTAGAGCCAAATCACCCTATAGTTTGGAGGTATAGAGGCACCATCACCTTACAACACAATGGGAAGTTGGGGCTTCCATACTAGCACAAGGTCATTGATGATATGACAGTCTTCAGATGGTAACCCTAGCTAGAGATGCCAGCAGGGTATGACAATGTGCAACAACTATTCTTTCCTAAACAGACTTGGTACATGTAGGGTCAGGAGCACATGATTATTGAGAGATACCTGCCAAACATGGTGGCTCAAAAATTTCAAGAGCCACATGATATGATAAATGATGCATATAGGGCCATTTTTGTGAGATCAACTCGAGAGGTACCCACATGGGGACCCACAATTCCATCTCCTAAGGTGGTCGAGGTCTTTTGATAGTTGGTTGCACAGCCATGGACATATGACTAGGGACAAGTGAATGCTCAAACAATTCTTGCATACGATGCATGGTTTACACCCCCTTGCAAGTTGATAGATCTAGTGGGTGCTCCTCCATGAGGGAGACCTAGAGGGAGGGGAGTGGGCAGAGGTAGAGGCAGGGGATAGGATGGTCAAGATGGCCAAGATGGAAATAATATTGGGGCACCACCAGTGGATCAATAGCCTCCATAGGAGTATCTAATTTAGTATCATCTTTTGTAGCATTATCTAGTGTAGTCACCACCACCACAGGATCCTCAGGATTTATAAATTTACCAGATGCAGCAGTAGGTGAAGGTCATTATAGGTGAGTAGGATTAGGCCCGCTAGAAAATATTGTCTATTAGGGTTGAGAGGGATCAAGTACGGTTGGAGGTATAGGTCATGAGTGTTGAGAGAGATCATGTGAGGTAGTAATTATAGGTCATAACTTCTGAGAGAGACTAGGAGATCGGTCGCCACCAGTAGATAGAGGAAATGACAGTGGCTACACATGGCAGGATTGTATTCACTAGGCTATATAAAGAGGTTGTGATTGAGGCAGCCTATTATAGGATGCATTATTCTAGAGATGTTCCACAGGAACTCAGATATCCTAACTACTTCTATAGGAGTGATGCATGACCCAGGGTTGAGGATCAAATAGAGAGACAAACCGGAGAGGGGAGCAACCATCAGGGCTAGCTTGATCGTATAGACACTTTTTGAGTTGTTGCCCGATTTTTTACACAGATATTCATTCATTGGCTCATTTTTGATAGCCTCATGGATATTTTATTTATGTTTGATATACATACACTGACTTAGATATTGTACTATGACATTTATTTCTTGATATATATGATACGGATATGGATTTGATATGATGTGTTCATCTTATTGCATGCTTATGATTGTATGGATGCATATGATGTGAAATGTGACATGCTTATATTTTATCATGTATGAATACACTTTATTTATGCCTATGCGATGATATGCAATGTAATGTTGTGGATGGATGCAATGAACTAACTCTTTTTTAGTATCTTTTCATGATATGTTATGGGATGAATGATATGATATGCAAATATTATGGATATGTTTTCTTTTTGTGTATTTCCTATGTAGTTTTATGAGGATGAGATAATGACCTATGTATATGGATGGATAATGTAAATACTTATGCTTATGATATGATAATGTGATGCATGTGATGCAACAATTTAAGATGCTTAAAATAATAAATCTATATTATTCGTCACAATTTAAATGATAACGACGATGCAGCATGTATACTTTATGATATGTTATGATTATGAGATGTATGTATGCTAATGATTTGTGGATGTAGGATGGATGCATTGATGATGTTTATGTTGACTGTCATGATACCAGGTTAGTGCAGAAAGAAGATAGAAGAAACAAGATGAATGACCATTGATTTTGATGATTTCCTCAAAAGATCCAACAAGTCTATGATCCACCAAGACTTTATTAGAGATGGTGATGATAAATGCATGATGATGATGATTTTCTCAAATCTTGGGATTGGGATTTTTCATCATTCCTTATTGTTTGATATAACACATAGATACAATGTATCAAGGTATTGATAACTAGGATGGTGTTGTATCTAGTGTAATGGACTTTGACTCTGCAAATAGATAGTATAGTTCTTGTTCATATCTTGATATACGTAAACCTTGTCAGAATGTAAGTTAGAAGCTTAGAATATATTGGGCCAAAGAATATGCAATAGTCAACAATGTACTCCAAACAACCTTCCTACACACAACCAAGAAAGTATGCACCAAGATTAGTTTACAAGAGTATCCACAAGCACAAAAAATGAAAGATAATGATTGAATCCCCATTCCTTTCTCTCTAAATAATTTTGATAGACATCATCGAGAGGTCCTCAAAATGGGTCATTAAGATAAATCAGAAAAAAAAAGATGAAAGAAAAATAGTCAGTGCTATCTATATCTATTGCTAGTTTAAATATAACTAAGGTGATGTTTGATACTGATGTCCATCACAAGAAGGATACATCCTAGGACATGTTGATCAAAGGGTTTTTTGATGTTCGGATGACAATGAGATTTATGATAAGTCATTGATACAAACTTCACTGAAAAATTTACCTATGATCTAGACTTTAGGTATTGACACTTAGGTTTTCACCTTACAAATTGCTATACTTGTTTTCTATTTGTTTTGCCATAGGTTGAAGGTGATGATCAGTTTATTATGGATGAAGGTTTATCGCGGGTCAAAAGTGAGATAGGTTGGATGGTTTTTGGTTTTTTAAGATTATTTCAATGTTTTGGATATTTTTAAAATGTTTTGAGGTTGCTTTTGGTCTTTTGAGAGTTTATGTGAATATTTAGGTTTTCAATTTTTTGAGGATTTTAGAGTTTTCTCTAAGATATTTGAGGTTGTTTAGGTCTTTTGAATGTGTTCCAATGTTTTTGGTATTTCATGATATTTAAATGTTTAAAGATTTTCGAGATTTTGCAAATGTTTAGGGATTTTCAAGCTTCGACAAAGAACCTAACCTAAAAGACCTATCCTAGGGGCCTCAGGGGCTAATAAAAGATAAGCCTTGCCTATGTTATACATGCAAAGACCACGTAGTTCGACCAACTCAAATTATTGAAAATGAAGATATGAATAGCTAGAGGGATGTCTGTTTATTATGACAGACTCCTAAAGGACTAACCTAGGGTGCCTTGGGGGCACATCAATGATGGCCTTGCCTATGTTCAAGCTTAGAGATGATGTAGTTTGACAAGGGTACTATTTTTGGATTTTTGCTTTACAACTTTTTGAAAGTTTTTGGATTTTAGTAGTATAGGATTTTGATGTTTTTGGATTTTTTGATGAATATTTTATGATTTTTTTGGGATTTTTGATGAGATTTCCAATAACCTCAATATATACAAGAACTCGATATGATCCACAACAAATTGTCCCCAGTGTGTTGCAGTAGACTACCCCAATATAGGTAGGAAAAACTGACCTTAGGAATATTCCAAGGTAGTACTAAATGGGATATGATATTTCACAACACCAAGCTATGATAAGGATGTGGATGGGTGATGTAAAAAATAGGATAGAGGGTAAGGCAAAAAATGATAGGATAAAGAACCAAAGAATAGATGGAGGTGCTTTATTTACACGAGGCACCTGTTTGATAGGTTTTCACCAAGGTACTTTCCCAAAGTACCACTGAATTGGTTTTCACTAGAGGATGATTTTTTTCTTTACTTTTTCAATCCTTTTTTCCTTTTTTTTTGCATTTTGATCATTTTTTATTTTTATTTTTTGTATTTTCAATTTTTATATCCTTCAAGACTAGGCATAGAATTTTTTGAGATGCAAGTTATTAGTTGGTTCCTATAAGGGTTCACCTTCAAGCATTGAGAATTGATATGCTCCTGATCCATAGCTTGTTGTGATCACAAAGGGACCCAACCAGTTGTGCTTAAAATTTCCTTTATTGTCCTAATTTGGTAGATTCCTCTGATTTTGCTTTAGGACAAGATCCCCTACCAAGAAAGACCAAAATTTGATCTTCTTGTTATAGCTCGATTTCAATAATTTTTGATACACTTGCAAGTGATTGAGGGCATCAAGACGGCGCTCATCTAGGAATTCTAGCTCATTCAGTCGAGAGACTCTATATTCTTCATCAGTGATCAATTTTTGTAGTGGCACTCACGGTGATGGGTGCTCAACCTCAATAGGAAAGATGGATTTTGATTTGTAGACCAAGGAAAAAGGGGTTGCACCTGTGGGTGTGCGAATGTTGGTTCGATAGGCCCAAAGAGTGGGATTTAACTACAAATGTTAGTCATAGCCAACTTCATTGATTGTTTTCTTCAAGATTACGAGGATTGTCTTTTTTGTAGCCTCGACTTGACCATTGCCCTGGGGATAATATGAGGTAGAGAATTGATGTTGGATGTTGAATCTTTAACATAGCTCTTTTACATCCTAATTTTTTAAGGGTGTTCTGTTATCAAAGATAAGGGTTTGTGGAACACCATAACTGTATATTAGCTAATTCAAGATAAATTTGGAATTTTTCTTCCCCATTATGTATGTCATAGGAATGGCTTCAACCCACTTGGTAAAGTACTTAGTGGATGTTATGATAATCTTGTGGCCATTGGATGAGGTTGGAGTGATTTTTCTTATGAGGTCAAGTCCCCACTATGAAAAAGGCCAGGGTGTAATCATTGGTTATAATTCCAGATTTGGAGCATGAATTAGATCTCCATGTTGTTGACACTAAACACATTTATGCACATACTAATGAGCTTCTCTTTCCATAGTTGGCCAGTAGTACCCCGTCTTCAACAATTTCTTCACTAAAGTCATACCACTAGAATGGGAACCACATATGCCATCGTGTACTTATGTTAAATTAGTTAAGGTTTCCTCTTGGTTCAGATAGTGTAGTAATGTCCCTTAGATGCTTTGATGGTAAAGGGTATCACCTAGGATCACAAATCAAGATTCCTTTTTGACAAAGGTCTTTTCAAAGTTGGAGGTGATATTGGATGGGAGAGTTCCTGTGTTAAGGTAGATAAATATGTCATGATACCATGGGGATCTAGGACCAGCAATGACAACATGAATTCAGATTCATGGATTTCAAAAGTCAGTATGAGAATTTGTTCTACCAAGGATTCACATTGAAGGACGTTGTTTAGCATATCTAACAATGATCTGATTGGTTCCATAGCATCTATTGCTCGGTTTCTCGTGCGAGGAATATTCTCAAAAGTCATTTATATGAAAAGGTCCTTAAGAATTTCTACCATCTTCTTGTAAGGAGTAAGCTTGTTATCCTTAGTTTGATAGTCATCATTGACTTGATTGATAACTAGTTGTGAATCTCCATAGACTTTAATCTTTTATATTTGCCACTAAATTGCTATCCTTAGACAAGTGATTAGGGCTTCATACTCAACAATGTTGTTAGTACATGGAATGATATCTTGTATGACATTGTAATGCAATCACCTTAAGGGGTGATGAAAAGAATACCATCTCCTGATCCATGTTGGGTGAACGATCCAACAAAGTACATCTTCCATTGATCTATAAGATTGACCAGGAACACTAATTTGTCAAGGAAATTAGATATCAAAGGGTTCTCTGCATAGATAGGTGCATCTTCTAGTTGTTCTACCATAATTTTTCCTTTTATTGCCTTGCACTCCACATACCCTATGTCAAATTCAGTTAAGATCATCACCCATTTGGCCATTCACCTAGTGAGAGTTGCTTTCAATAACAATTATTTCAATGGGTCGATCTTTGCAATAAGTTTGATTTGATGTGATAGCATGCAGTGTTTGAATTTTTTTGAGGTAAAAAATACTACTAAGCATTCTTTTTCAATAGGTGAATAGTTCATTTCATAACCCACCAATGTCTTGTTGATGTAATAAATAGCTCTTTCCTTTTCATTTTCATCATGTTGTGCTAGAAGAGCTCCTAGTCCTGCTGATGTTCTTGAGATATACAAGATCACTAGTTTGTTTGGTATCAGAGGCATTAACATTGGAGGTGTTAATAAGTAGTCCTTGATTTGATGGAAATATTTATCACATTTCTCATCTCATTTGTAAATTATTCCTTTGTGGAGAAGATGCAAAAATGGATGGATTTTATCTGATAGTTGTGTTATGAACCTTCTGATAGACTGCAATATTCCTTATAATCCTCTCATATGATTTAGTTTTTGTAGTGGCTCCATGTCGAGGATGGATTTTACCTTTGTTTGATCAATTTATATCCCTCTTTGTGAGACAATAAAGCCAAGTATTTTCCCTGATGTAACCCCAAAGACACCTTTTTTTAGATTCAATTGTACCTTGTATTCTTCAAGCCTGTTGAAGATGGGTCCTAAGACTTGTATGTGCTCACTTATTTTCTTTGATTTTTCCAAAATATCATCCACATAATCTTCGACTATTTTTTGGATCATGTCATGAAAGATGAGGTTCATTTCTCTTTGATAGGGTTCTCCTACATTCTTCAACCCAAACAACATCACATTCTAGCTATAGGTTCCCCATGGACAAGTGAATACAATGATATTGGATGGGAGAGTTCCTCTACTAAGGTAGATAAATATGTCATGATACCATAGGGATCTAGGACCAGCAATGACAACATGAATTCAGATTCATGGATTTCAAAAGTCAGTACGAGAATTTGTTCTACCAAGGATTCACATTGAAGGATGTTGTTCAGCATATCTAACAATGATCTAATTGGTTCCATAGGATCTATTGCTCGGTTTCTCATGTGAGGAATATTCTCAAAAGTCATTTATATGAAAAGGTCCTTCAGAATTTCTACTATCTTCTTGTAAGGAGTAAGCTTGTTATCCTTAGTTTGATAGTCATCATTGACTTGATTGATAACCAGTTGTGAATCTCCAGAGACTTTAATCTTTTATATCTACCACTAAATTGCTATCCTTAGACAAGTGAATAGGGCTTCATACTCAACAATGTTGTTAGTACATGGAATGATATCTTGTATGACATTGTAATGCAATCACCTTAAGGGGTGATGAAAAGAATACCATCTCCTAATCCATGTTGGGTGAACGATCCAACAAAGTACATCTTCCATTGATCTATAAGATTGATCAGGAACACTAATTTGTCAAGGAAATTAGATATCAAAGGGTTCTCTGCATAGATAGGTGCATCTTCTAGTTGTTCTACTATAATTTTTCCTTTTATTGCCTTGCACTCCACATACTCTATGTCAAATTCAGTTAAGATCATCACCCATTTGGCCATTCACCTAGTGAGAGTTGCTTTCAATAACAATTATTTCAATGGGTCGATCTTTGCAATAAGTTTGATTTGATGTGATAGCATGCAGTGTTTGAATTTTTTTGAGGTAAAAAATACTACTAAGCATGCTTTTTCAATAGGTGAATAGTTCATTTCATAACCCACCAATGTCTTGTTGATGTAATAAATAGCTCTTTCCTTTTCATTTTCATCATGTTGTGCTAGAAGAGCTCCTAGTCCTGCTGATGTTCTTGAGATATACAAGATCACTAGTTTGTTTGGTATCAGAGGAATTAACATTGGAGGTGTTAATAAGTAGTCCTTGATTTGATGGAAATATTTATCACATTTCTCATCTCATTTGTAAATTATTCCTTTGTGGAGAAGATGCAAAAATGGATGGATTTTATCTGATAGTTGTGTTATGAACCTTTTGATAGACTGCAATATTCCTTATAATCCTCTCATATGATTTAGTTTTTGTGGTGGTTCCATGTCGAGGATGGATTTTACCTTTGTTTGATCAATTTATATCCCTCTTTGTGAGACAATAAAGCCAAGTAGTTTCCCTGATGTAACCCCAAAGACACCTTTTTTTAGATTCAATTGTACCTTGTATTCTTCAAGCCTATCGAAGATGGGTCCTAAGACTTGTATGTGCTCACTTCTTTTCTTTGATTTTTCCAAAATATCATCCACATAATCTTTGACTATTTTTTGGATCATGTCATGAAAGATGAGGTTCATTTATCTTTGATAGGGTTCTCCTACATTCTTCAACCCAAACGACATCACATTCTAGCAATAGGTTCCCCATGGACAAGTGAATACAATTTTATGTTGATCCTCCTTAGCGAGTATGATCTGATTGTAGCCTAAAAAAACATCCATGAGTGATAGCATTTCATGCCCAAATGTTAATTCCATGATGAGGTCGATGTTAGGAAGAGGGAAATCATCCTTTGGGCGTGCCTCGTTTAAGTCTCTGAAATCTATGCATATTTTGATGCCCCCGGTGGGTTTTGAGACTGGTACTACGCTTGAAACCCACTCACGATAATTTATCAGTTAGATGAATCCAACGTAAAGAAGATTTTTTAACTCTAGTTTCACCAATAGTTCTATCTAGGGGTACATCTTCCTTAAATTTTTCTTGACTAGTTTGGCTTCAGGATAAACTTCTAAGTGATGCACAACCACTTCTAGATTGATCCCTAGCATATTTTTGTATGACCATGCAAACTTAGCTTGCTGCTCTTTCAAGAATGCTGCTAGATTTTTTTATTCTTCATCCACCAAGGATTCAACATAGAAAGTGATCTTGGTTGCTTCTTTTGTTCCCACATTGACTGGAGTGGCCTTTTCTACTAGCATTGTTGACTTTTTGGGATGTATTACACTAAGGGGGAGATTGAATCCCTCATCCTTGGGTGCCTTAGAGAGGTTTTCACCTTTGGACACGTCCTTTATTTTTACTATTTTAGGATCAGAGAGTGCCACAATGTGGTTTTCAATCAAGGATCTACATGTTAGTTGTATTTCATCAATTTTGCAATTGAAGGATTCAATTGTCTCCTTGTAGTATGTCCCTATGTCTAGCTCTATGTCAAAATTTGCTTTATGATCTACCCATGATAGGTTGTCATAGAGTCCCATGAATTTTGAGATCGCATCATCATTTTCTAATAAATCCAAAATCGGTGGTCCTTGTTGGTCCATGTCAATAACTTGTGGCTATACTAGGCATATTTCAGTTGATAGATTTCTTGGAGTAAATGATGTAATGGATATCATGAAGAGGAATTTATTTTCAAATAGGTTAGCAACATCAAGGGGCAATTCATCTATCACATGATGTCGGTAACTAAGAGGAAGCCACAACCCGTTTAGTGGAAGTACCTTTGCCACTAAGGGTGACCTTGCTAGTAGTACAACCTAGGCCAAGATTCTTTAATTGTTTCTCAAGAACAATAGGTTCTAGAAAGATATTGTAATTATGTCCTAGTTTCTCATTCTTGTTATAATCCATTCCCTTTATTAGTCATAAGCCTTTTTTGTTATCTTCCATGGGAAGAATAGGGACAAGTCATTAATCTTTATAGAGGAGTTTAGAGATATCCTCCTCATTGATATCTTCTTGATTTAGATCCCTCCATTTGGTGAAGGTAGTAGATGCCATCTTGATTGTTTCGGGCTCTTTGGTGCTAGATGTGGGTTTTCCATGGGATTGAGGAGAAAGAGGTAGTTCTCCTAAGATAAAAGTATCCTTCATTAGCTTATAGTTCCCACAACCATCATCCTAAATCACTGCTTTGATGTCAGGAAGGTTCTGCACAATGGGTGTTTTCATTGCTAAGGTAGATGCAAAGGATAATGGGTCAACAAATGAGGTAGATAATGTAGGCCCTTCATCATTCTTGGGTATTTGGGGTATCTTATAGAACTTAGCCTCAAGATTCTTGTAGTAGTAAAAAGGCTTAGGATCTCCATGGATGGTAATTTCTCCACCCTCGAAAGGAAACTTCACACATTGATGATAGATTGAGGCTACAATTTTTAAGGCATGGATCCATGGTCAACCAAGTAAGATGTTATAGGGAAGATCAAGGTCTAAATCTTTTCATGTAGTTTCTGCAATTAGAGGTCCTACTTGGATGGGAAACACAATGATGCTTTGTGATAGACTTTCTTGGTCATCATATGCTCTGATGGTGGTACTCTTTACTTTCTCAATAGTATCCTTTGAATAGCCTAGGTTCTTGATTAACTATAGGGTACAAATGTTTGGACCAACACCTCCATCTACTAAGACTCTTTCGACCTTGTTTTTATGAATAATAACCTAAAGGTGTAAAGCACGGTTATGAGATGGTTGTGATGGTAAGTCTTGTTTTGAGAAGGTGAGAAGATGATTAGCAATATTTCCTACCATAGCTTGAAACTGATCAGTTTCAATATCCTCAGCGACGGATGCCTTGAACGAGGATTTCTCTAATATTTCCCTATGTGTGGGGGATAGCCTTAATAGCTCTAAGATTAGTATCTATATGGGGGTCTTCTTAAGCTGATCTAGGAGATTATAGTTTTTAGGATTTAATGTTGTCAAAGTAGGTTATGTCCTAGATTGATACGGGACTCCTTGCATGGTAATTTTTCCATGCCGTGTGGTGACTCCACACTCCGCACTAGATCCTTTGATGGTGATGACAGTAATGACACAATCGTAGGAAGTGGTGATGTTGGAATAGGTATGTTGCATGTTTGTGTAATCCTTAGCTTTTTCATTATTTCTCCCTTTTTTATGATCAGGCATAGGGTTCTTGTATATCTTAAGATCTTGATTCTCAAATGGTACTTCAATAGATATGGTGTCATTCTCTATGAGTTCTTGGATGATATTTTTGAGTCTCATGCAATTTTCCATTTTGTGCCCTTTGATTTTGTGAAAATCACAAAGATTATTCTCGTTGTACCAAGATGGTTTCTCTTGGGGTTCTTGGTAGTTTTCAAAGTTAGAAAGTGTTATAAATTTTGACTCTACAAAATTCTTCATGGTGGTTTTGATATGTTCAGATAATTTTGTATACTATTATTTAGGATAGTTGTTCTTGTTGGTAGTTTTCCTTTGTTACATCTTGGTATTGTTGATTTGATTGTTCTGAGGGGGTGTTGTTTGCTACACAGTTTGTTGAATGTTAGCAACCTGATTGTTGTTTGATCTAGAAGCACTTAGGACCACCTTAGCATCTACCACACCATTATTTTTCAATTTTTTTTTTTTAGCCCAGACACGAGGCTTTTCATTTGAACTAGTTGATGACCAGTTGTAAGCTTGATTATTTCCCTATGATATTAGAGTTCATTCGATGTTAAGGGCTCTAGGGTCAATCTCATCATATTATGTGATGCACTACATTTTCAAGTGGAAAGATAAATATGGATCTAAATTTTCTATGATGATTCCCACTTTTTGTTCGTTGGCAAGGGTCCACTTTCTCTTACTAGATTTTTGTCTCCAATATTGCAAGAAATTGGTGAAAGATTCTCCTTTGGTTTGTTTGATAGTGTAAAAATCTTCTAGACTAACATCCATTTCAAGGTTGAAGGAGAAGTGGTCGATGAATTTATTAGTGATCTCTTGAAAAAAATTGATACCGAGAGGTAGATGAGAAAACCAATCCATGGAAGGACCTGTTAAACTTTGAGGGGAGAGGCACAACAAATAACAATCATTGTAGGCCACCTCCATACACATGACATTGAATTCTTTGACATGGTCCATAGGACTTCCTCTCCCTTTGTATTTATCAAATTTGGGGATTTCAAATCTGGGAGGGAATGGCACCATTGTGATCTTTCAGTCAAATGGATAAGGACATAGATTCTTTGTCTTGCCCATTCGAATGTCCTTTATTTCTTGGGATAGTGCCTTAAATTATGATGCTAGATTGTCTTGTGGGTTTGGTGGAGGAACATATGGTGGGATGATGGATGAATTGTATATTATATTCTAATATGATGATGTGTTGTATGGAGTGTATGGTGGCATGAGGTTATGTAAAGGCGATTGAGGTGTGGATGTATATGTTCCTAACACATTTGTATTGACGATGGTTTGTAGAGGATTATAGTAGGAACTTTTTTGTTGTTGTTGTTGCTGATGTTTGGCATACTATTGAGCTAGTAAGACTTGTTTTTGTTGTTACACTACAAGGGCTTGTTTTTGGCCCTGCTATTATTGTTGCACCACTAGGGCTTGCTATTGAGATTAATTTTGTTATTGCGCCACGAGAGTTTTCTGTTGGGCCTGATTTTGTTGTTGTGTTAATAAGGATTCTTGATAGGCTTCTTTTTGTTGTTGTGCTACTAAGGATGCTTGATAGGCTTGTTGTTGTGCTGCTAAGGAGGCTTGATTGGCTTGTTGTTGTTGCTTCTATCTTTATTATTGTTGTTGTGCAGATAAGGTTGCTTCCTTTATTTTGTTGTTGTTGTTGTTGTTGTTGTTGTGTGGCTAAGGTTGCTTGTTCTTATTGTTGTTGTTGTTGGACAGCTTTCTGATAAGCCTATTGTGCTTGTTGTAAGGATAAGCTATGAACTTGCAATGTAGGACTAGTTACTTGTTGGGACACTTGCGATGGATTGTGGGCGTTGATGTTTTGGATGGATTCTGACACTAGTAGAATTTGGAAAATAAATGACTACATGACTAAAACTTTTAGTCACATGACTAAAATGTTTAGTCATGTGACTAACACTAGTAGAATTTTACAAATAAATGACTAATTTGGCCATCGCATAGAATCACAACTAAATGACTAAATAAATGACTAATATTAGACAAATAAAAATGACTAAATATCAAGATTAATATTGTACAATGATCAATACCTATTTCTAAAATATAATTATAATTGTTTAATTTGGGTAAAACAAGTTTATGTACAAATAAATATGAAAGTAAATTATATAAATAGTAAATTTGAATAAATATATATGAATTGTTTTCATGTATATTTTCAATGATAAAATCTTTTGATTTCTTAAAATCTTATTATAAATTTTAATATTAGCATTTTAATGTCTATATATACAAATTGGATCTTCTAGTTCATTTATATTCTTCCTAACTTAATACTTATTGAAAAAGGAGTTATCCATAATTTGTAAATTTAAATTAATTTTTTAAAATATAAATTTGTAATATTTAATAGTCTATGTCATACAAATATGTTGTATAATTTGAATAAGTATGTTTAATTATGAATGTCAATTTTTTTAAATGATTTTTTACCCATATGAAAATACATTTCTTACATAAAATTTGTTTCCAGAATAGACTTTCAAAAATAAAAATCATCTCCTTTAAAATATCTAATGTGAGTTGAATCACTAAAATGAATTAAATGTAGGCGGCATTTTTAATATAAAATTTGAGTATGTAAATTAACTAAAATAAGATAGCAGAGAGTAAAATTATACATATGTTAATAGAAGTGAGTGAGTTTTGGTTGTGTACCTTTAAATAGGGGACAAGTGAATTTTATCTAGTACTTTTAGAAGTCTGGGTTTTGGCACTAGCCTCACTTATACTGATCTTGCTTAAAATTTGTTCACAAGTCTTGGTATTGGCTTTACAAACATTGAAATCTTTCTTTGATCTAGCGAGGCTTTTGCATTGGAGTGTTTGAAGTAAGTGGTTTTTTCACACTTGTAGGACGTGGAATTATTCACTTTTGAAGCTCATCATTTCTAACTTCGCTAGAAATTATCGAAGGAGCCTTTTTCTTATTACTCTGCACACCATTTGTCATTACTGCATTGTCAATACTGTGTTGCAAAGAACCAAATAACAAGCCTATCAAATCTAGATCACATCTTACTCATTTCATTTCTTGGATCAGATAATTGTATTGAATTTACACTTGGTGTTTTTGTTTATGTTCCCACCTTCGAAGGCAATTGTCTAGGTTCCTTTATTGCACCTTTAACATCCATCATAGAGTGCATTTTCTTTTTGAATATTGCAGGTTTCTTCAATGATCTAGAATGTTTCAAAATTTTCTACTTTGTTAGTCCTTATTTGTACCAAGAAAAGAAAATATCCTTTCGAACATTTAAACAAACTTGCAAAAACAAAAATTGAAATCTTCACAATACATTGAGAATTTTTTCACACAAACAATATCATTTGATAAAGACCCTACCATTTGATGAATGCAAAAAATAGACCCAAATTTTCTCTTAATGACTATCTACACCTCTTCGGTGTACCCATTGCACAACAAGGTGCAATTGCTAGTTTTATTTTAAACATATTTAAGTTATATTTTTTATTTTACATTATCTCAAATTAAGACAATAGAAATTAAACATATTTAAGTTATTTTTTTAATTTTATACTATCTCAAGTTAACACAATATAGAAAAAATACCTATTCCCTAAAACTATAATTTATTTTCCCACACCTTTTCCTGAAACTAAAACTGAAACTAATGTTTTTTCCCATATTTTTGATGGCTTTGACTTGGCTCTCGCATCTGTTGCTATAGCTGCGACATTGCACTCGGATGCAGGTTCTTCTGGCAGGAAAATTTACAATGGGTGTGGTGGGAAGTGATTACTATATTGGCTATTTAGTGATCAACATCTGTAGAAAATATTATGCCCTAGTCGCCAATTTATTCAACTTGTGGGATGTCTGCAAGCAAACAGGTAATAGTCTATTAATAGTCTATTTTCATTGTTTATCTCAATAGATTCGATACAATTAGTGTTCTCAAACTAAGTTTCCACCTACTGATGACAACTATAAATTCATTCCTAATTATTTCATTATATGGTGGTGTGATTGTGAATACACAAGCATTTCAGTTATGAGAATGGTGAATTTAAATAAGAACCTTCAAATTTTTCACATTTATTTTCAAGTCCGTTTCTGATATCATAGTAGACAAGACGAAAAAGATCTAAAATTTTACATTGAATGCAGGTGAATGTATAGGTGAATGTAAAGATAGAGATACCAAGAATTAAAAGGTTATGGGTTTTGCATCTACCAGGTGAGCCTTTCTACATGTTGATATTTTTGTAAATTTTGAACAAATTTTATTTGAAATGGAATTTTTAGTACTCTGATACAAGCATCATTATTTCTTGTCATATTCAAGATGTTAATTAATTTTATCAAAAATATTAGAATCCAGTTGAGATAGACATTGCATGTGCTTCCCTAAATTGGGAGATGAAACTTTGACTGTTCGTTGTGCTACAACTGGGTATTGATATGCATGTGGATATAATACAGTTGAATCTATATTATTTTTTTTTAACCTGTACTTTTGACAATCTAACTGAGGCCATCTTATTTCTTTCTCATAATAGTGGTCAACCAAAACCAGACCAAGACAATGTCTTAGCTTAGGCTCAACAACACATAGGTTTATAGGTAAGACTGGGGAATCATCTTTATAGTGAGAAAATAGATTTGGATTCATTTTCTATTATGATTCTATGTTTATTATTCATGTATGGTAAGCAAATAATTCTTTTGGTATATCTGTAGAAGCTTGTACTTCAAGTTGGGGCTTTTGGACCTCTAGAAATACCTACAAAAGTTGTATGCATGACACAGGTATGACTTGGATTTCCTTTAGCTATGGTATGTGAAATGACCACATTGGTATTCTATTGTTGTGTACCATATTTTAACTTTGTAAACGACACTGCATGTTTCATTTGTGTAACATGGGAAACAAGACAAGAACATGACAAGCACCCTACTATGTCCAACACATTTCTTAGTTTTCTTTGGGAAATAAAGATGACTTGAAAATGGTAGTAAGAATATCCTTTAGTTGTTTCCATCAGTAGAGACCTAATTCATAGGGTTCACTAAATTTAATCCATGAAGTTTGAAATTCAGAGAACTTAAAAACACCCTAAAAAATTGTTTCAGTCTACCCACAAATTCTTTCGGATGAAGGGCTAAGGGTTTTTGATTAATTATTTTTTCTTTTTTTTTGGATTTTTCCCTTGAAAACAATACTTGCGACATATATTTATTCTACTGTTATTTTGTGGGTATGCAAGTCTTTTCTAGGATTGTGGACAATCGGTTTTTGAATGATCTTGTAAAAGCTATGTCCAAGTTCGAGTCTCCTATGCACAACCTAAAAGAGTTGTCCTGAAATGGTGGATGTGTAAACTTAATCCCTACTAGAGAAGGAATTATTAGGTTTACAAAAGAAAAAATAAAGATATTTTTCACTATTTTTTTAATTTTTTTTTATCTTAAATTTGATTTGACTCTATATTTTACATGCAAAGAATACATTTTGTAAATATTTTTCTCAATGATACAAGTACTTAATAACTCATCCAGGTATTGATCAGCCATTACATCTATAGGTACAATCCAAATCTACTCTTATGAGGTTTGATTTTTGAAAATGCATTCTTCAAGACATTAAAAAAATCCTCACTAGGCTCAATTTCCATCTTCCCAACAATCCACTTGAAAATGCACTCAACAGACATAAGAGCTCACATGGTTAATAATCTATTTTCCCAGCATTCCAACACTTTCTCATTTTGATCCAGAGCATCATAACCAAACACTCATTCTTCTAGGGATTCCAATCCCAAATAGAATCAGGAGAAGATCAAATTGAACAAGCATCTAAATTGCTTTATCTTTTCAACCAGAATTATTACATTTCACTTGCAAATCACAAGGAATCTATAAGCCAAATCAACCAGACCATTATCAAATTTCAAATACCATTTATCCATCATTACTTTGACTGATTTAGAACAAAACCTGATCAACAAACTTTGATTTCACAATTCATTGAATTCACCCAACTTTGCACCAACACACCACAAGAGACACACAATACAAAGTCACCTTTGATGGAACTAAGAACATAAACCCATACCAAAATTATGAACACCTTATAACATCATCTTTTATCAGGAAAAAACAACTCATACTGCCCTTAACTCTATTTTGTCAGAATTTCCAATTTCATGCATTCAAATTACCATTTGCACATAGAAACCACTTTGCCAAATCAACAGTTTCAAATATTTAGTCTCCCAAACTTCTTCCAAGCATCTAGGCATCTCTACCAATTAAATTTAGATAGGTTCAAACCAACTTCAATCACTCTTAACCCTGGTTCCACAAATTCACCCTTCCTAGCAGTCAACTCACTATTTTGGCTAATAGGTTTTACCAGTCACTAAATCAGGTATACCCTCAGCTCCTTATTGAATCCCCACACACTCCTTACCTTTTCAAGAACCCATTATGTCATATATTGACATACTTCAAAAGAACATAGACTAGTTTTGGAAATTATAAGAGAAACAATAACCTGTTTGCAGCCAAAGTGCACCAAATAAGATAGTTTTCCAAAGCAACTACCTTTGTATCAACTTGAAAAAACCTAACAACCCTTGGAAGCATTGAGTTAGGTCACATAACTACAAATTCAATCATTTTCAAGGATTGATAAACCCAACCAAACACTAAACCATGAAATCCCTAATTTTAGGCTTGACAATGCTTAAGTGCATGAGGGTTATAGAGGAAGTATACTCCAAACCTTCTAGGGTTTTTCCACTGCTTCAAACACATTTATATAAGTCTGAAAAAGCCTTATAAACCATCTCCATACCTTCTTAAGTGCTCATTCCATCAATCTTTAACATGGAGCCATCATTTTACATGAAGAAAACTCAGAAATTACTGAGAAAACAGTCACCCATTCTCAACTCAAACATTCCCCTGTACTTCCAACACACAAATCACTTAAAAAATTATAAATACAACCTATTTTAACCCAATCCACCATTCTACATTATCTAATTCGGTGGAGTAGCCATTTATCGCCCTCTAGACTCTCTAACCCAGTCTTTAAGAAATATCGACAGTCATAAGATAAAAGCCTGCAAATGACTCTTAGATTCACATTGATCCTTCAAAACCACATTGTATGAAGAGTTAAAATCCTTAGAAATCCATATCAAACAAGAAACAAAGTTACTAGGTGCTGCACAAAATCAGAAGATTGGAAAAATCACACAAAAAGCATTAATCACTGAAAACAAGTTACTCTATTATTAGATACTCTTCAAAATTACAATGGATGGCCATTTTCTCACCTTAAAAATGATTTTATATATGGTTACCAAGGCAAAAATTATTTTCCTCTTCCTTCATCGAATGCAACTACCTCTTAACTCTTAATATTCCTGATTTATGCTCTTTTTTTGCATAATTACATTTTGACAACTTTTTCCACCTTTTGACAATATTTTGAAAATATACTTAAGTGAACACCTAGTGAATTAGTGCATGACTTTAATACATTAAAATTATCCTTTACAAATCATTTCCACCTTATTTTTTCCTTGAACACGTAAATTTGACCAACTAGCCTTTTGAAGGCATTACATGATCTGGGTGCTCCTACACCACATTTGTATAAATGCACACATAGAAGTGACCTTGTAATCAATTGTAGTAGTGAATTCAGAACCACATGGAAAAAGAGCATATTTCAAAAAGAGATTTGTGTGCCTCTCAATCAAACAAAAAAACACTTTTCTTTTAAACTTGTTTGTTAATTGATTTCTCCATTTTGAAGTGCAGCAACAAACCTAAGAATAAAAATAAGCATGCCAAACATCAGGCATAAAAATCATTCATTCCAATGCTATAATTTCTAATAAAAAAACAAGTATGCTTCACTTCCAAGAACATTTGATAAGGATGACTTGCTCACATGTACATCGATGATGTAATACCATCTACTTTGATCTGTACAATCATCATTAGCAATATGATGCAGAGCATCATACCAAAACCATCAACAACCTCATTTCATTAGGGAATTTCAATCCCCAATTGAATCAGGAGAAGATCAAATTATAAATTTACATCAAAATCAAAACTCATTCACCATCTTTACAAAACTCATCAAGTTCTCAAGCTCAGCAAATTACATCATTAGTACACCAAGCAATCACCAATATACTCATCCTCCAAGCCAACAAGAAAACTAAACCATGCATCACTATTATTAGCCCAATACCAAACCATCAAACCACTGTATACAACATAATTTTAACTAGAAAGAACCTTGTCACACTCACAATGCATTGTATTATCAAAGTCTTCCATTTTAGCAATCTAACATGCACCAATTCACTCATTGTTCCACTTACCTTACAAGGCACATCAACAACAATCCACACCTTTTTGCTATAACCAATTATCAGTCCTTCAAGACATCAATTTCATCATGTTTTAAAAGAAATAACCCACACAACTTTGTCCATTTTTAACTTACTATTCTTTTTGCAGTCAATTCATCATTCATGCATATATTATTATCTTTTCTCACAACTCCAAAAACATCAAATATGTCTCCTAGACCCTATCCAAACATGGAGTCATATGTAGCAACATCAACAAAGCAATTTCAAAATGTTTATAACCTTTCCTTTCACTATTCCAACAGATTCACTATTTTGAGCAATCAAACCAACATACTCTTAGTAGGTCAATAAACCCTTAAATCGAGTGAATAATTTTCATTCATTTTGTATATCCACATTCCCAATGTACATTCAGGAGCCATTTTTAAGACATCATAACATATCAAAAGTTGGCAGTAGCTTGTCATAAAGAAATTACCAGATTCTTGAATTGTTCGCTAGAAATGGCTACTAATTTAGGCCTAAATTACCAATAAAGTGCTCACAGTTTATCACCAAAATACCAAAGGACTGAAAATAGTCATTCATCATGTCACAAAACTGAAGAATCAAACATTTTTAGCGATAGAAAGGCTCCATAAATCACTGTTCCAAAAAAACCCCTATTTTATGCACAAATCAAGTCCTACAAAGGAGGGTTTGTTGAATAAGGTACTTACAAACCTTAAATACTCCTGCCACCACCACAAAAACCATGGAAATAGCCTGCATAAGCTTTATAAACTCATCACCCACCTTCA